>CAJGYO010000144.1:0-104433 GCA_904845875.1 Miscanthus lutarioriparius
ACAACACAACCTCCCACATGCATCTGACATTCAACAGTATTGCGGCGGCCTACCATTATCCTGTACCCGCCGGCGTGGGCAACAAGATTTAGTAGCATACGTACTCTCTCCCTCTCACTTGTAAGGCCATCCCCTTCATCTATAAAAGAGGATGCGCTCTCTCCCAACAGATAAGTTGATTCGGATCGATCAAGTTCACATAGCACATAGCGGAGCTCCCGTCACTCTCGACCCCTCTTACCAGAGTCCGACCGGACCTCTTGTACACCCCATCTTTCTCCTTCTCGTTTGTAACCCCACTGCAAACTTCGAGCACCTGGGCTCAGGAATAAAGTCACCGACCGACTCAAATTGGACATAGGGCACGTTGCTTGAACCAGTATAAACCCTATGTCAATGAGTGCTAGGCCACCTCCGATCACAACGTACGGCAAAACTACAAATATTTACGTGTTGGTCACTTTCTGCACCGACAGTTGGCGTCATCCGTGGGGAAGACGTTGTACGTTCAACACTTTTTGGTCATCGGATGGCCCACTTTTCCGCCACCTTCACCATGGCGGGCTCAAGCGATACGACTCGCTTCGGCTCACTAGGGTTTCCCGCACTTCCACCTGTTGGGATGTTGGTTCCACTCGTCTTCGAGCCATCCCAGGCCTTCCTCTTCGGAAGCCTGGACTTTGTCGCCGACCGACTCGGCGTACTACACCTCCGCAAGGAGGCACTCATTCCGCGTGCCCATCGGAGGGGCGCCCTCCATTGGCTCTAGGACGCCCAACGACTTCAACGACGAGGCGCATGTGCTTCATTCCGAGCAAACTCTCTGCTCAAACCCCGCTGTGAGTAATATGCATATTGTTATTTACTCTCTATTCACTATTTTCCGCCGATTATCCAGGGGAGCCCGTTGTCCCCGCCGTGACAGCCATGCGACCGGTTCCCCTATGACCTCGCATCCCCCATGGATGCGTACGCCCGTGGGCTCCGAAGGATGCCGGTGCCACGCCCTCTCACGTCCGAATTCATGGGGATGGCGAGCTATGCTCCTACCTGTTTCCTCGACCTCATGGATGACGATGTTGAGAGTGATGGCTCCAGCATTGGCGACGTGGCACCTAGCCACCGTCCATCCTGGGAGTGCGCTATGGTGGACGCTCCGGGACAGCTACCGGTGGAAGCGGAGTCCTTGCAGACTCACACCCCTCCGGACCCTCACGCGGGAACCCTCGCGCTCACATGAGATCAAGGCGAGGATCTACGACAATGGTGGCAGAACCAGCCGCCACCTGCGCCGACGCGCTTGGCACACCACGCTGCGCCCCGTGCACATAAACCGGTGAGCGGCGCCCGGGGTCACGCCTGCCAGGTCCAGCACAACATCATGGACGGGGGACCGATCCCCCACAGTTCACTCGGGCTGACCAGAACATCGCCGCTGCGGCGATACTTCTGCGCAGCCTTCCTGAGCCGAACGACCCTCTGGAACAGGTGATCCACCGGAACCTCCGGGCACTGGTGGAAATCACCACCATTCAACAGGCGGAGAGCTCTGCATCGCGACACCGACTCACGGCCTCTCTCCCCACCAGGGGAGTGGGGACGTAGTAGACGAATCGCTCCACCCGCTCACCGCTATAGCCACTGAGTGCGGCACAAGAGGCCACATCTACGCCTCGGCTTGACTTGGCGCCCGCTCCGCACCAACCGCCTGTACACAAGCGGCTCGGGCCAAACCAAGACACTCACTTCAACGGAGGTCGAGGCAAAGGCAAGGCCAAGCATGAGGATCATGATGAGGGCCCCTCCATGCAGAGGAGCAAAAAGAACAGAAAAGATTGCCGCCGACCGGCCAACTCTGTGTTGGTCGCCACGGCTGATCACATGGACAAGCAGCCCCAGCGGGGCCTTTCGGATCACTTAAACGAGCTCATGGAGAGCCCATGCACCAACCACACCTACCCCGTCAAACACCTCTAGAAGGACTACGAGCTCCTCAAGCGCCTTCTGCGACAGGCCGGTGGGTCAAAGGAAGGAAAAGGCAAAGAAGCAACGGCCAAGAAAGGGGGCGTAGCGGACAAGGATCCGGACGACTGAAGGACCCTATACAGCGACCAAAGTGATCCGACCGGACGCCTACCGGCTGAAGGACGACAACGGCAACGTTCTCACCAACACTTGGAACAGCGGACAGCTATGTCGTTTCTTCCCCTAAAATTCAGTCTTACCATTGTTTACTTAACGTTGGCTCCTATAAAAGTGCCCCGACCCAAACACTTTCGGCCCAAGTTGCTTGGGGGCTCCACGGGGGTGCACTACCACCTCTCTTTTTGTTTACTATCATGTGGTAAAACTCCATCCTACTCGAATAAAAGGGTAGTTCGTCCCTTTAATTTACCTTGCGTAGCTTTGTTTTAAATATTCCAACCGATCGCACCCCGCCTCTACCTACGGTTACGAGCAACTGAGCCTCGTGGGCCATGACCGGGCTCCTAAGGTTGCAGCCTACGGGATGAATGGGCAAGTGCGAAAAACAAAGAATAAAAAACAAAATTGTGCTAAGGTAAAACTAAGGAACAAATGGGACAAGCTTCCCCGAACAGAGTGATTCCATCACAAAAAACGAAATTGATTGTATTCATTAAGTACACAAAAACGTTTTGCACGGGGGCTTCCCCATGAACTTAACATTTTACATCTACTACACTACTTGTACTCTAGAAATTCTACTGCGGCTCCTCGGCGACATCGGCTGTCGGTGCGACCAGCAAGGGCATGGGCTGCTCGCTTTCCGGCGGGACGACATTCGGCTCTGTCGGAAGTGGGGCGACGTCCACTTCCAACCTAGGCTCCACGCCATCCTCAGGCTGGGCGATGTCCTCCTGACGAACGCTTTGAGCCATGTCCTCACGGCGAGCATCCACCACCCACTACGCGGAGACTTGCTCGGCCAACAACTTTGTGTGTGGCAATAAGCTCTCCCCGAGCGACTGGATGTCCTCCGTGCTACGGCCGTTGGCATACACACTGCAGATGGTGGCGAAGTCCAGGTTCGGGTGGTACGTCGCCACCGAAGTCAACACCCCCAATGCTCCGTAGAATAGCCCATGGGTGATCAGGGCCCGGACCTCATCCGAAACCTCCGCCAGCCGGATGGCGGTGCTACTGGTACTTGGCGCAGACCAAGACCTCCGAGACGACAAAAGTTGGGCAACATTGCGGATCCTGGTCAAGTTCCCCTCGAGAGCACGCCACTCTTCAAGCGACTTGGCGGCGCACAAAGATTTCGCCAAGCGTCGCTTTGGCCATCTCGTGTCCCGCTCCAACGACTCCACCTTTCCGCCCAGCTGACGGAAGAAGGGTGACAAGCTCGAGAAGCAAGCTAAAGGAAGAAACCAACACGACGAAAAACAAAAAGGTAATGCACTCGAGGTGGGAGTTCTCGAGGAGGAGAGTCCTCCGCCTACCGGGTCACCTCCGCCACGATTGGGCATTTGCCTTCTCCGTCCCCCATCACCCGGCCTCAAGCGAGCACTTCCTAGTTAGCCTCCCGACCGGGCCTTCCGCCTCGATGCTGGCGCTCCGCTCCGCCTCCAAGGTCTCCAGGGTACCTTGGAGCGCCGCCTCGGTGTCCGCTAGGGACTTCCGCAGCATCGCCTGGGTCTCCGCCTGGTGGGCCTTTGGCGCCTCAAGCCCCTGCTCGGCGGCAGTCGCCCGCCCCACCACGAGCTGCTCTGCCGCCCACACCTCGGTCACCTCCACTGCCCGGTCCTAGGACTCGCGGTGGGCGGACTCCAGCTGAAGCTGAAGCTCAGCCATCCGGGCGTGCTCCATCTGGAGGAAACGGGACTTACGACATGACACCTCCTCTAGACCCTGCAAAAATGAGAAGCAAGCATGTTGAGGCAACCGACGAAAGACCAAGGGGTCAGGAATGAGCGCGGGAAACTCACCGTCGTGGCACGGCGCAGGTCGACCTTGACCAACTGCTGGACAAACTTAACCCACTCCTGGGCATCCTCAAGCTTCACCGATAGCTTGGCGAGATTGGACTCCATGGTGAGTCCTCTCCCCCTAAGGATGTCCCGAAGGACGAAATGAACCTTGGTTGGGTCCTCAGGGTAGGGCCACTCCAGGTCAGTCTCCTCTGGCCTGCTGGAGTCCCTAGCCCCCGACCGGACCATCGCCAGCTCCCGCGACAGTGCCGGCAGCTCCACCACGTCATCCACTTTGTCGTCGGATGGGATCTCCACCACCTTAGTTTCATGGGCCACCGACAGGCGTTCTGATTCTGGCCCGGCCGAACCTCCCAGCACCTTCGGCTCCGACCGGGAGGGTGAGCCATGCGGCCCTTCACCTAGCGAGGAAGGGAGCCCGGTGTCCCTCTCCTCTTCTGTCGCAGCCAGTGGAGGAGGGGCCACGAGGGTCACCTCCGACACGACCTCCGCCGTTGCTACCAGGATCACCGCCAACGCCGACGCCACCGCCATACTAGCGACTGGCCCAGGGGGCACCACCCCCAAAAGGGAAGGACCCACCGCCACCACCCTGCTCTCTCCATCGCTCGCCGCAGCGCGCTACAAGGTAGGCCTCCAATCCTCCCGCATGGGAGTTGGGGCGATGCTCAGCCCCGACAACATTCGGCCACTGTCAAAAAGGTAGGGGTCGGTCACACTAAAAAAAACTCAACAACAAGGTCAAAAAGAGGCAAAGAAAGGCCTACCGAAATGTAAGCGGTACGACTCTGAAACCCAACGGGCCCACAGGGCGATGACTGCTCCCGGGCCACGACCCGTGCCCCATCAATTTAGCCAGGGCAGAGTCGACTCAACCGGCTCCTGCCCAGTCCACGAGTCACCACGACCTTTGGTTCGGGGCTCGCCGACCGGAGTAGCTAGTGGGGCATCCTCCCGCTGTGAGTCACGCGCTGGCACCGGCCCCGACGACGCACGGGTGTAGGCCCACTCCTCTGACCGCCTGGCTTGGTTCGCCACGCCCGCGGCTGGCGGGGAGGAGACCGGTGATGCCACCAAAGGGTGTGGTGACCGCGTCTGCTTCACCTCCCGTTCGCCGACGGCATCCACGCTCGCAGCGCGCTTCCTCGGGCACGGGAACATCACCGTGCCTCTCTGTCGCCTGCTCGCCGCCAATGGACGCGGCCACAGGATCATGATGCTCCATCGAGGTCGCAACGACCTCCTGGCCTTCCTCCTCCTCAGAGAAAATCATGTCATCCCCCACCTCTGTGGGGTCCTCCAACTCGAGCTCTGACTCGACGTCGCTCATATTTTCCCTGACCTTCACGCGCCGGGTGATCTCCTTCTCCTTCTCATGCTTCCACCAAGCCTCCTCGGCTTTCTTCTTCTTCATGACATCCATCGCCTCCTTCTGGGCTTCCTGCCGAGCCGTGCCCTCTGGCCCCTTCGGAAGGTGCGGCCGGGACTTGTAAGCTTCAAGTCCCTATGAATCAGGTGACTCAGAATCAAAAAATAGGAAAGCAAAGGGGAAAAGAACACGGAGTAAAGAGAGGGAGCATACCAGTTTGGACACCACTGAGGAGTTGAGAGGTTCGGGCTCTCCGTCGACTCTCTCTTTGGGCTTCAGCTACAGCACCCGGTCAAGGCAACTCCAGACCTCATCGTTTGGCAGCTCCTCCAGCAACGCACGGTAAGGGTCCGATGGGCCGCTGTACTTCGACATCGGCCGCGTCCTCTCTGCCAGTGGAGCAACCCAATGGCGGAAGAGGGTGTGGAACACGCACACCTCGTCAATGCCACGCCGCACGAGCTTCTAGAGCTCCGCCTCGATCATCTCCACCTTATGCTTTTGCCAACTGGTAGGACCCCACGACTAGCTGTCTAGCCTCTCTGGCCTCCTACCGGTGGAAGGAGGGAACGGCGCCTCTGCCGAGTTCCTAATGTAGAACCATTCCCCGTGGCACCCCCGATTGGAATCATAGAGGATATACACGGGGTACGAGCCCCCCATGCTCGGTTTCTTCTGCAGGGCGAAGGCCCCCACTGGTGCGGTCTCGGGCGGACTCCCCACAGTCAAAGTTTGCCCGAAGAACATCCGCCGAAAGAATTCCACGTGCGGCTCCATCCCAAGGAAGGCCTCGCACATAGTGACAAAGCCGGCGATATGCAGCACCCCAGTCGGATTGAGGTGCTGCAGCTCCAAACCCCACTCGTTGAGGAGCCTGCGCAGGAACCAGTACGCAGGGTATCCTAGCCCGCGCTCATGGAAGGCAAGGAAGGAAACCACCTCGCCAGGCCGATGTTGTGGGAAATCCTCCATCCCGGGAGCCCTCTAGTGCGCCACCTCCTTCGACGGTAGAAACCCCTTCACGGTGAAGGCCTCCAGTACCGACTCCCTCATAGTGGATGACCTCCAGCCCAACATTTTGCTCTAGGTTCGTGGATGGATTTGTGAGTTTTCTCCTCTCCCTCGCTCTCTCCCTTTTCTCTCCTAGGAACCACTGTGGCACTCAGACGCTCTTGGCAAGACGGAAGAAAGAGAAGAGATGGCAGATGAGGAATAGGCGAAGGAACGGGGGCGAAAGCCATCTCCCTTCTCCTACTTAAAGAAAAGGGCAGAGCAGTTGGGGAAGGCGTGGCGATCGGTGAAAGGCGAAACGACGGGGGTGAAAACCCCTCTCCCTTCACCATTTAATGCAGATGGGATACGATGGGACGTGGCCTGGGTATGGCCCACCGCTACCGCATGACCGAGCGCGAAAAACAAAGCGCCACCATGCGTAGGCGGCTCTTCGCCTCCCTAGGCGGGACTTGGAAAAAACCCAAACAACGGGATCTCCGCCAGGAGAGACCATCGGGCTTCCTAAGTCGATCGAATGGCTCAGGAACACTGAGAGATAGGTAAGGAGCAAAGGGACGCCCCATGTAGGCCATGCCAACTCCATCACGAACGACGAGCATGGGTCCCGGTCGGACATTTCCGATTGGAGCTCTTCAAACCCCGTCACTCGAGTCACCAAGGTAACATTACCGACCCCCGCTCTTTCTTTATAATCCTTCATACATCCATACACGCATTCATTCCATACGCCTAAAAAACTAACTGCCTCAGCTACGTGGGCTGCACCGACGCCAGGATCCGCAAGCTCCGTCTCGCCCGATCCCTAAACTAACTGCCTCGGCTGCGCGGGCTGCACCGATGCCAGGATCCGCGAGCTCCATCACCGACGCCAGGATCCGCAAGCTCCATCTCACCCGATCCCTAAACTAACTGCCTCGGCTGCATGGGCTGCACCGACGCCAGGATCCATGAGCTCTGTCTCGCCCAATCCCTAAAATAACCACCTTGGCTACGCAACGACGCCTTGGTTGATGACTCCGTCTCGACTAAAAAACACGCACACACGCCCGCTAACAAAACCCCCCAGACGATTCTGCCTGAATCGCCCTAGGGCTCGGGGGCTACACCTGTGGGTGTGCTCACGCGCACCCACTGACAAAACAAAAACTTCCCCCGCTGACAAAATGAAAACTTCCCCCGCTGGCAACACGAAAAACCCCTGAGACGATTCTGGACGAATCGCCCGGGGGCTCAGGGGCTACACCTGCAGGTGCGCTCGCGTGCACCCACCGTCGAGACAAAAATCCCCTAGACATTTCTACCCGAATCACCCAGGGGCTCAGGGGCTCCTGTCGGGTTCATAAACCTAGGGTCCCTCATAGACCGGCTTCCCAGCAAAGGCTCGGCCTAGTAGACAATGTCGTGAACCAATGTGAAACTCTTGGTCCGGCTCAAAAACCAGAACGACAGGCCAGGAGGGCGATCCAATCTCCCACCGGAAGGCCTGGCCAAGGAGGAACGGCGCCCGCTTCTGACTCCGGCCCACCTCTTCGACCGGAGTGCTCGCTTCGGTCTCTAGCCCGCCTCTAGACGGCCTCTCCGACCGGAAGTCCTGGCCAAACGTCACTTCCGACTCCGACCCGCTTCTCCAACCGGGAATGCGCCGAACCCTTGTTTACAGCTCCTCTCTGACTAGCGCAATCAGAGCCGACTAGGACCAATCGACCAGGGACGCCCGCTCGGTAAGGACCAGGAAATAGACAGAGAAAGTAAGGCAGCGCACTCAAGTCAACCGCAATACCAAGGACTGTACCATGTACACCTACAGGACAGTACCCTATGACCTCCCTGACATGACAGAACCCAAGCAGTGTTGTAGGCGCCGACATTTACCCCTACAATATTGTGGGCGCCATCAACTCTTATACCAGACAAGTACGATAAGGCTCCCCACACGTGCCTCTGAGGCATCAACAGTGTTGTGGGCGCCGGCATTTATCGTACTAGGCGAACATGGTAAAACCCCCTGTATGCCTCTCGGCATCAACAGTATGGCAGTCACCGACGTCTGCCATACCTGAAGAAGACAACACAACCTCCCACGTGCATCTGACATTCAATAGTATTGCGGGCGCCTACCATCATCCTGTACCCGTTGGTGTGGGCAACAAGATTTAGTAGCATACGTACTCTCTCCCTCTCACTTGTAAGGCCATCCCCTTCATCTATAAAAGGGGATGCGCTCTCTCTCAACAGATAAGTTGATTCAGATTGATCAAGTTCACATAGCACATAGTAGAGCTCCCGTCACTCTCAACCCCTCTGACAAGAGTCCGACCGGACCTCTTGTACACCCTATCTTTCTCCTTCTCGTTTGTAACCCCACTGCAAACTTCGAGCACCTAGGCTTAGGAATAAAGTCACCGACCGACTCAAACTGGACGTATGGCGCGTTGCATGAACCAGTATAAATCCTGTGTCATTGAGTGGCACCCTGGGCGTTTTTTCACCGAACACCGAACACCGAACCAAAAAGTCTGTAGTTCGGTTTTTCGGTTCGGTTTCGGTTTCCAGTTCTGTGCAGTTCGGTGTTTGGCTTCGGCTTCGGTTTCTATGCCGTACCAAACCGAAGTATCGAGAAACCGCTGAGCCGTAGCCGCTGAGCGCTGAGTGGAGTGAGCTGCTGCGCTGAGCCGCCGAGCGAGTGAGCGCTGAGCGCCAGCCCACCAGGCGCCGGCCCACCACCCACGGCCGCACCCGCACCACGGCATCACCTTGACCACGGCACCACTTGTCCACTTCACTTCCCCAGTTCCCTGCATCGAATCGAGTCGCACCTCTCGCAGAGCCTCGCTCACCCCTCGCACTCTCGCTCCTAACCCTAACCCTAACCCTTCGCCCCTTCAGAGGCGCGGTAGGCGGCTGGCGGTGCACCCAGCAGGCTAGGGCGCCAGGCGGCCAGCAGCGGCGGTGCCACCATCGACCGTCATCAAGCTCCTCAACCATGGCCACAAGAACAGAGCAGTCCTCCAATGTAAGTCTTTAGTTCTTCTTGTTCTTGCTTAATGCCTAATAGATCCAGATGCCTATTGGTTGCTTTGTGACAATGCGAGTTGATTAGTTAGTTAGTTTGTACCCTGACTAAGTACCTAGATGGCTGGTTTTTGTTTTGATGTCTTGTAGATGGGGGACACTGAAGAAACAGTGGCGCATCTAAATGTTCAAGTGAATGAGAATGAAGTTGTAAATGGGGAGAATGACAAGCAGGATGAGCAGCGGCAGTCCAAGGATGGAGAGGAAGTGAGAGATGAGGAAAGCAAGAAAAGGAAGCCCATGGTTCCAAGATCAGATGTTTGGGAACACTTCAGCAAGATCAAACTTGATAATGGGGAGGAGAGAGCCAAGTGCAAGTACTGCGGCAAGCAACTCCGCTGTGACAGAAAGTTAAATGGTACGTCCTCCATGAAGGCTCATTTGAAAATCTGCAAGAAGAATCCTCACAAACCTGTAGTAGATAATCAAGGTACTTTACAACTACAACCTAGCCCTAGCAATAGTAGTGTTGGTACTCTATCTACTTGGAAATTTGATCCTGAGGAGTTAAGGAGGAGTTTTGCTGAGATGATAATAGAAGATGAGCAACCTTTTGTGTTATCTGAACGTTCTGGCCTTAGAAAGTTTATGTCAAAAGCATGCCCACGTTTTGTTTTGCCATCTAGAAGAACAATCACTAGAGCCTGTGTGAAAGTGTTTGATGATGAGAGAGAAAAACTTAGGAAATTTTTGAAAGACAACTGAGAAAGAGTTAGCCTGACAACAGACACATGTACGGCTAAGAACAGTCATAATTACATGTGTGCTACAGCACATTTTATTGACAATGAATGGAATTTGCACAAAAAAATTATTGGTTTTTTCTGGGTTAAGGGCCATAGGGGGGAGGACATTGGAAAATCTTTAGAGAATTGCTTGGCTGACTGGGGAATTGAGAATGTTTTTACAATAGCAGTAGACAATGCTAGTGCAAACAACACTTCAATTAAGTACATGCAGAGGGTCCTGAATGAATCAAAAGGCTGCGTTGCTGAAGGAGAGTACCTTCATATGAGGTGTTTTGCACATATTATCAACTTGATAGTAGGTGATGGGCTGAAAGAATTTGATAGATCAATCGCTCGTGTTTGGGCTGCTGTTAAGTATGTTAGGAGTGGACCATCTAGATTGGTAAAGTTCAAGAAATGTGCCGAGTTAGCTAAGGTTCAGACCAAAGCATTTTTCAACCTAGACGTCTGCACTAGGTGGAACTCAACTTACCTGATGCTACAAATTGCACAAGAGTATGAAAAGGCCTTTGAAAGGTATAGTGATGAAGACCCATACTATAGTCTAGAGTTAGGGAGTGAGAAAGCACCAGGAGTTCCAATCAAATCAGATTGGGAAAAGGCAAGAAAAATGGCTCAATTTCTTAAATACTTCTATTAGCTGACACTCCGTGTCTCTGCCACAAGTCGCCCAACATCTCACACATACTTTCATGAGATTGCTGATGTTTTGGTTCTGCTGAGACAATGGTGTCACAGTGAAGATACATTATGTAAGGAAATGGGCCAAAAAAATGTTAGTGAAGTATTATAAATATTGGGGAGAGAAATATGGAGAAAGGTTGGGAGATAGAGAGAAGAGAGGAGAGAAAGACAAGGGGGATCAATTGCTTAACATTGTTATTTTTTTCTATGTTGGTATTGATCCTCGGTTCAAACTTTCTAACTATGTCAAGATGGCAACTATGGTAATGTTTGGTGATGAAATAGGTCAGAAACTGTGGGCAATAGTGAACACTTATTTTCATGCTTTGTTTGAGGAGTACAGAGAACTGTATGCTCCTTTTCCAAGTGACAAGGTGCCTGCTGAAACTCAAGAAACACCAGAATTTTGTTCTGGATTAATGAGCTCCATAATTGCACAACAGATGAGCAATAAGGGGAGTGCCAATACCACTGTAAAGTCTCAACTAGACAAGTACCTTTCAGAAGATATTGAGGAGCTTAGTAAAAGTTTTGACATTATAAAATGGTGGAAGAACAATGCTACTAGATTTCCCATAATGTCTCGTATGGCCCGTGATCTTCTGGCAATTCCTATCTCAACAGTAGCCTCTGAGTCAGCCTTCAGTTCAGGTGGAAGAACACTTGATGATTTTAGGACATCACTCACACCAACAATGGTTGAGCGGCTCGTTTGTACAAATGATTGGCTTCGTGGAAACAACTACATCAGTGTTGAAGAGGACACAGAAGCATTGGCCAAGCTTGAGGAAGGTAATTTTTAATGCTAAGTCTAAGTTGTTATCATTTCTGTTGTTTATCTTGATAGTTTATTGCAGTAACATGATCACTTATTGTAGAAATTGGTGCACTGGCCATTTCTAAGGATAGCACTACAGCTACTGCATCTTGATAATGGTAAGTTGGTTAGCTGGAGTGCTGGACGCCTAGACACATCCTGGTGGCGCCATGGTGAATCTTGATAATGGTAAGTTGGTTAGCTGGAGTGGTGGACGCCTGAACACTTGATAATTGTTCTCTTGCTGTTGTTGATGCCTGCTGGGCTGGAAGTCTGAAACCTGGAACCTATTTTTTTTTCCTCACCAACATGGAACCCGGAAGGCTGGAACCTGTGTTTTTTTCCTCACCAACATGGAAGTGCTGGCTGGAAGTCTGGAACCTGTTTTTTTCCTGTTGTTTATCAAAACTGATGGAGTACTGTGGTTTATTATCAAGAATGAACTGCAAATTTGTAATATTTGATTTGAGCATTGAATTGTTAAGTTTGTAACAGTCTTGAGTCTTCAAATAATATAGTGTGCTGTCGGTTGTTTTCTAAATCCTGTCTTGAGTCTTCTAAATCCTGTCTGGCTGTCTGATGTTTTCTTTGCATCGGTTTATTCGGTTTTAACCAAAAAACTGAACTAAAAAATCAAACCGAAATTGGTCCTTTTTTGGAATTTTAGCAAACCGATCAGGGGGGTCATTTTCTGGAAACCAAAATTTTGGAAAACCGAAAAAACCGAACTGAACCCTCGGATAAAACCGAACGCCCAGGCTGAATTGAGTGCTATGCTACCTCTGATCACAACATACGGTAAAACTACAAATATTTACGTGTTGGTCACTTTCTGCACCGATAGTATATATTAAAAAACTAAAATGTCTTATATTTTAGAATAGAGGGAATATATGTGTTGGTTACCACTAAATAAATAAGTAGTCATAAATTTGATACCGTAAAATGCTTGAAGTCAGGTAGGTGTAGATTCTATCTAAAAGATCCTACCTAACTGAAGTTTGCTTAATCATGTTTCTATATGCCACGTAATCTGCTCCCGGCAGAAATTTACATTAATCGTACATCAACCAATATATAGCGTGTAAAAGACAAATTTGTGAACTTGACTAACCTCTAGGTAGTACTCTAAGGTAGCGTTTGGTTGGGAGTCGATGTGGGGTGGTATGGTCCTGTGTCTGATAAGTGGATGAGACGATTCTATTTTCTGTTTGGTTGGCACTACTACACGATGGCTTTGTTGTCCCGGGCGGTAATGGCCTTTAGTCCCGGTTACCGCGCCGGGACAACGATCCCGGGACTAAAGGTGTAACCTTCAGTCCCGGGTCATCCAGCCGGGACTAAAGAGGGACCTTTAGTTCCGGTTGGTGTTACCAACCGGGGCTAAAGGCCCTCCAGCCGAGCAAACGTGGCCGCACCCTTTAGTCCCAATTAGTAACCTCAACCGGGACTAAAAGTTCCTTTTCTTTTGTTTAATTTGTTTTTAGTTCAGTTACACATATTTGTTTAATATATAATATGTTTTTATGTACATATTCTACGCTGCTAATATAAATACACACACGCATATAATTACATCTAATTCTCATCTCGAGCATTATTATATTCGAATAAAGTATGAAACTATATATATTATATGTATATATACAACACTTTCATAATCTTCTTCTGGAAAATAACAATATCAATAAACATTTAATTTACATCATTTATTCCTTAGGATCAAAGTAGAACTCGCCGTTGGGATTTAGCACTTTTTCTAGAAGAAATCCTGCTATTGACTCTTGAACTGCTTTCAGATGGTATTTTTGCATGACCCTTTGTTTCAACCATTCAGTCTTGCATTTGAAATAAAAGGAAAAGTATTAATATATATATATATATATATATATATATATATATATATATTCATTTGAAAATAAATAAAAAATTGATATATACGTACTCTGAGGACATCTTTAGGAGTTCTTCTTATGTGCGCAGTGATAAATTCACAAACGTAGTATCCACATAAGTTATTACATGGTTCCTGCCGCAAACACCACTGTACAAGAAGAAGATTATTCTCATCATCTCACACGTAAATTGAAGTACGATATAGTAATTAAACACGTGGGGAAGTATATATAGTACAACTTACTGGTATTTCAACTACATTAAGTGGTGCCTTGCAATCCTTGTGGTGTTGCCGAATAAACTCTTTCCAAACCCTGTGCAACCAATAATGTACGATCGTTAATAAATTATGGCAAAGTCTATTCAATAATAGTTGTGCGCGAGAGATCGAAATTACCCCTAGATAATGTCTATCATATCTCGGTATAGTGCCCGCTCTTTTCTCAACAAGTCCAAGATTACTAACCGACTTGAGTTTAACTCAATGACAATGAGTATCCAGTGAAACATGCATTGGTTTATACACACACGTACATGCATATAAGTTGTATTGATATTACATAAAATGTGTAGACTACATTATTATTAACACTTACTCAAAGCTGTACGGAAAAAGTATTGTTGTCTTGTCATGCTGCTTCACGAAGAACCTCATGATATTCTTCTGTGCTTCAGATACCCACCGCTCCTCGGCAATAATACCGGTTTTGAATACGATATAAGGATCAATGAAGCCAACACTGGTGTCTAGTATTCTTTGGAGCTCTGACATCTGGAATCTGTATATAAATATAAGTTACATGTGAGGATAATTATATACACGTACGCATGGAAGTGAGTTTATTAAATAAAAGTAATAATCACTTACAAACAAAAGGAGCTAATAATTGATTTGTCCAGAGCGTCCATGTGGTATAGTTGATGCAATTCTTCGAATCTAATATGTAAGATGTCATCGCCACGGAAGTAATGATGGTCTCTAAATCTGACAAAGATCCACTCCTCACCCCTGCCACACGCCTGCATGTACCACTTGTTGAGCAAGTACATTTGCGTACCCAATTCATTCAGAACCGCAGGGCTGTACAGACTTTTGCCAAATTTATAAGTCTTCCAGGTATCAACTTCTAGGTTCTGGATTGGAGCTTTGCCCGTCAATTGATCCAAGGTTAAACCAGTATCTTCAAGAAAAGCATTAAGGTCTTGAACCGACACTTCTCCAGAGTTGTCTGGTCGATAGACTTCTATGTTGGAACCATATTCATTAGCAACAACAAGATTTTGCATTGGTTGCTTCTGTTGTCCAAGCTGTGGGACATCCTTCCCTGATGCTCTTTTCCTTTTCTTATCTGCACCATGTGACTTCACGAGGGAGCGGTCATAGTCTGATAGTGGCGGAGGCTTACGAAGTTCAAGCATCTTTTTCTTGTGATCTTCGACCTTCTGCCTCAGCACATCTCGTGGTATGTAAAACTACGGCTTCTCCTTAAGCTTCGCTTGTCTCTGCTTTTTTATATCTACAAAAAAAATCTTTCACTTTTTTTGTCTTCTTCAGCTGCTATTTGCTCATCAGTCTTTTCAGGAAGTATTTCTTGAGAAATAACTCTTTTTTTCAGGGTCTTCTTTGCCGCCAGGACCTTAGACGTCTCTGTAGTGCGTCGCTGTGGAGGGGGTGGGGGCGGTGTTGGAGATCGGCGTGGAGGCGATGAGGCCGGTGTTGGAGACCGGCGTGGAGGCGTTGGAGATCATTGTGGAGGTGGTGGGGCCAGTGTAGGAGTTGGAGATCGTTGTGGAGGCGATGGGGCCGGTGTAGGAGTTGGAGATCACCGTGGGGATGAAGTCGTCTCGCCCCCCATGACGCTGTGATGAGATGGGGAATGAATGATTGGGCTAGGCTGGGGGGAGACCCTGCTACAAAAACAAGTTGTGAATCAATTATTTTTGAAGCCAATAGAAAATTAATGGAAAATAATATTTCATTCACTTTCATTCGTACCTAGGGTGAGGTAGGGGAAGCGGTGGCGCCCCAGGAATGATGATGAAGCGTTTGCGCCATTGAATAAATGTCTTCTCTGCTTCTCCTAGTGTCTTCTCCCCATCACCGCCTTCAATGTCAAGAGGAACATTGCTGTAACCTTTGAGCACTCTATCGACCGAGACGCTAGCATATCCAGGTTGAATAACTGACCCATGGATTCTTGGTGTCTTCGTTCGGTCTATTGGAGATACAACCCCGACAGCCACCATGATTGATGCATTATTACCATCTGGAATGTGCATCTCACATGTTGTTAGAGGCTCGGTAATGTCATCAACAGGGAAGCACAACCCAGCGTCATCTTGAATAACTGGCAGCTCCGTGGAAGCACAACTGCTTTTCATCTGACCAACGGGGCTAATGGTGACTCCCGGCGTTGATTGCGAATGCATTTGACTCATTGCTAGCTGCACTTGCCTCTTGATCTCCTCCTGCATTCTTGCCTCAAGAGATTTTTCTCGTTCACTTGATTCAAGCAATGCTTATCGTGACTCATTAACAAATTGCTCCAATACACGGATTCGGTCTGCCTCCTCATCCTTCTTTCTCTAGCAGCTTCTGTAGGTATCCTTGTCTGCTGGGAATGCTTGTAGCCACGGAACCGCCCCATAGCCTCTTGTTCGACCACCGTGTTCGAGATTCTCTAGGGCATATGTCAATTCATCCATCTCTCTATTAGGCTTGAAAACACCACTATCAGCTTCTTCCCTAGCATGAGCTAGTCTCTGTGTTGCTCTCTCAATTTTTTGGCCGAAAATTAGCTTGCCAGTGTCTGGGTCTAGGCTTCCCCCATGAGCGTAGAACCAATTCTTCGCGTGTTGAGGCCAGTTCTTCTCTATTGTTTCAGGTATGATTCCCTTGGCAGTAATCTCTGCTTCTAGGTTCTGCCACTTGGGAATAGCACTTCTATAACCACCTGATCCCATGCGATGATGGTATTGCTTCTGTCGGGCATTCTGCTGATTTCTCATCACACGTTCCTCACTCTCTTGAGATATCTTGTATTCTACGAAGTCATCCCAATGGGACTCCAACTTGACAAACGCCTTAGCATTGAAATCCGGCGTATCATTCTTCAAGACAAACTTTTTATATAATGTCTTCTTCCAACTCTGAAACAATGTTGCCATCTTCTTCATTGTCCAATCCCTCACTAGCTCCTTCAAAGCATCATTTGCTTGTAATGTGAAATGCTGAGTGATATCTCTCCAAGCTAGGTTCTTGTCACGATCAGATACAAAACTAACATTAGGAGTGGATTTCTTCTACTTCCATTCACGAGCACTAACTGGGATTCTATCCCTTACAATAACCCCACATTGATTGACATATGTCTGAGCATGTGGTCCTAATAGTTTGTCGGTGTTGGTGTCGAATTCTGATATTATGAAACGGCCCTCTAATGGCTTTTTTGGCCCTCGGACTTTCCTACTCTTGTCGGTGGTTGATGTAGATCCAGAGACCAGCTACATGAGTAGAAACACAACGATTAACAACAAATATACGTACGCATGCATCTATAAGAGATGATAGATAATCGAATATACCTCGCCAGTATTTTCTTGCGCGACAATTTGTTGATCTTCAACCACCGGGATGTTCAGGATATCCTCATAATCAGCAAAGTACTGACTCATGTCATCTACATCCGCATTGGTGCCGGCATTGATAATATCCGCCATTATGTCATCATTCAAGTTATCATCCGGAGCAGCCATTTGTATCTTCAAGATAACACATAGATAGAATTACTATGGCACATAACATAAGTACATGTGATAACACATATAGAATTACTAAATCCAATTAAATATAATAACACATAATATTTCATAAGGATAAACAATAATAAGGTATAGGCTTTGGAATCGAATCAAAAACACTTTCGATCCAAAAACATGGAAATAAGTACATGTATATATACACATAGAATGATACAATTTTCTCTCTCTCTCTCAACACATAGAAATAAGTGCATATGTATATATCTCTAGATATGCATGTGATAACACATAGAATGTCTCTCTAGATACAATTTTCTCTCTCTCTCAACACATGGAAATAAGTACATGTATATATACACATAGAAATAATTAAGTACATATGTATACATATAGAATCTCTCTAGATATGCATGTGATATAGATAGAATTACTAATAAAATATCCAAGTGATATATAGATAGAATTACTAAAATATATAATTACTAAATCCAATTAAATAAATCTAATTAAATAAATCTAACATGAAATTAGATAAACTAGTAATAGATAATACATTTTAATCTAACATATATCAAAAACTATAATAAAAAACTATCTAAAAAACTATCTAAATAAAGTACTAATTAAATTTTAATACTTTTAAATCTAACATATATCAAAAACTATCTAAAAAACTAACTAAAAAACTAACAATAAACTACTAATTAAATTTTAATACATTTTAATCTAACATATATATCAAAAACTATCTAAAAAACTAGTAATTAAATTTAACATGCATTTAAATAACTATCTAAAAACTACCTAAAAAAACTATCTAAAAAACTATCTAAATAAGCTAGCTAGGGCGGATGATGGCGGGTCGGGTAGGGCGGTTTGGCCAGCCATGGGGTCGAAAGCTAAGCACCTCATGTGAGACGACGTCTGGCGGAGACAATGAGATCGATCAAGCAGTGATTAGATTGGTGGCCAAGCGAGGGACGACGACGGTGTGGCACCACAGACGTAGGCTCATGCAGGCCGGGCGGGCTCGGCTCGGCGGAGAGACGACGAGGTCAGGCGGGATGCGGTCGGCTGATGGAGGTGGGCGGGGGTGTGGCGGAGAGAGGCGCATGCGATCACGGGAGCCTAGCGGATGGCGCGGCCGGGCAGGGGTAGACGACGTACAACGGCGCGGTAGAGACGAGCTCGACGCGCGGCCGGGCGGGGCTGGGCGACGAAGACGAGATCGAAGAGTAGAAGATGAACAGAACAGGAACCGTTCGATATATATAGGCCGGGACCCTTTAGTCCCGGCTGGTAAGCCGAACCGGGACTAAAGGTCCAACCCTTTAGTCTCGGCTCGGCTAACCAGCTGGGACTAAAGGCTTTAGTCCCGGTTGGTGTTATCAGCCGGGACTAAAGTTATTTTTGCGCGGGCACCAAAATTGCCGCCCACCCTTTAGTCCCGGTTCCTGGCCTGGGCTGGGACTGAAGGCCTGAAAATTTTGGCAGCCCGCCAGAGTAATTGAAAAGGCCTGGGATTTTGATTTTGTTCTCTTTGTTTAATACTAGGTTAATCAATTAATTCTATAGCAACTTCAATACTTTGCAATATTTATTTTAAAAAATACTATTGATTAACTAATTATTTATTGTAAATAAGAAAATTTTGTAACCTAAAGTTTTTAATTTCTTTTATGAATATAGAATATAAATGTTACTAATACTATGTATTTTATTAATCCAAAAATATATTTGTAACTTAAAATTAATAAAACTAATATTATTCGATAGGAAATTTATTATCACATTATTGTAACGTCAATGTTTCAATTTTTTCTCGGTTTTTTACCAAAATTGACACAAAATTTTTGTTGAACCTATAAAAATAAAGAAAATGTAGTATTTTTGTTCTACAACTTTTTCAAATGAAAAAATGGCCTATATAAGGATTGTAGATCTTGATGAGTTGAACAAACTTAATATTCAAAACTTTTCAATTTGAGACAATCTAGGGTTCCGAAAACTAGTTTGTAGGCGTTGAAATTTAAAAATCACAAATTTGAACCGTCTAAACTTTCTCAAATGAAAAAATGACCTATATAAGGATTTTATATCTTGATGAGATGAACAAACTTGGTATTCAAAACTTTTCAATTTGAGACAATCTATGGTTTTGAAAACTAGTTTGTAGGTGTCAAAATTTAAAAATCACAAATTTGAACCGTCCAAACTTTCTCAAATGGAAAGTTGACCAAAACAACAATTGTATATATTGATGATTTTAACAAACTTGGTATTCAAAACTTTTCAATTTGAAGTCATTTAGAGTTCATAATACTAGAGTTAAAGTGTTGTTTTTTCATTTAACCAAATTTGACTTGGTCAAACTTGCTCAAATGAGACACTAAATGACCTCAGATGAAAAATCTCTGAATACCAAGTTTGATCATCTCAACAAGATCTACAATTGTTACATAGCTCATTTTCCCATTTGAGAAAGTTTTATCAAACACTAGTCATAAATTCTTGAATCTCATGTAGACTTTCTAAAACTATGTCACACACTTGTGAAATTTGAACTACATTTTGTTCAAACTTTCTCAAATGAAAAAATGGCCTATATAAGGATTGTATATCTTGATGATATGAACATACTTGGTATTCAAAACTTTTCAATTTGAGACAATCTAGGGTTCCGAAAACTAGTTTGTAGGCGTCTTTATTTAAAAATCACAAATTTGAACCGTCCAAACTTTCTTAAATGGAAAGTTGACCAAAACAACAATCGTAGATCTTGATGAGTTTAACAAACTTGGTATTCAAAACTTTTCAATTTGAAGTCATTTACAGTTCATAATACTAGAGTTAAAGTGTTGTTTTTTCATTTGACCAAATTTGGCTTGGTCAAACTTGCTCAAATGAGACACTAAATGACCTCATATGAAAAATCTCTAAATACCAAGTTTGATCATATCAGCAAGATATACAATTGTTACATAGCTCATTTTCCCATTTGAGAAAGTTTTATCAAACACTAGTCACAAATTCTTGAATCTCATATAAACTTTCTAAAACTATGTCACACACTTGTGAAATTTGAACTACATTTCATTCAAACTTTCTCAAATGAAAAAATGGCCTATACAAGAATTGTAGATCTTGATGAGCTGAACAAACTTGGTATTCAAAACTTTTCAATTTGAGACAATCTAGGGTTCCGAAAACTAGTTTGTAGGCGTCGAAATTTAAAAATCACAAATTTGAACCGTCCAAACTTTCTCAAATGGAAAGTTGACCAAAACAACAATTGTAGATATTGATGAGTTTAACAAACTTGGTATTCAAAACTTTTCAATTTGAAGTCATTTAGAGTTCATAATACTAGAGTCAAAGTGTTGTTTTTTCATTTGACCAAATTTGACTTGGTCAAACTTGCTCAAATGAGACACTAAATGACATCAGATGAAAAATCTCTGAATACCAAGTTTGATCATCTCAGCAAGATCTACAATTGTTACATAGCTCATTTTCCCATTTGAGAAATTTTTATCAAACACTAGTCACAAATTCTTGAATCTCATATAGACTTGTGAAATTTGAAACATATATTAAACATGCATCGTTGTATCATGCGGGCACAACAGTGAATTTCTTCTTGACGTATGACCCTTGGTTATGATCTTGTCGTAACCATGGAGTGTCTTCATCATTTAACATGATGCTTGGATCTTTCTTCACTGTGAAGGGTGGAATTCGGACATTTATTTCATAATCTTCTGACATGTCTGACTTATCTTCAATTCCCACTATATTTATTTTTCCAGAAAGAACTATGTGGCGCTTTGGCTCATTGATCATTGAGTTGATGTCTTCGTTTTTTCCTCTCTTTGATTTTGTAGACATGTCTTTCACATAGAACACCTGACTCACATCGGCAGCAAGGACGAATGGTTCGTCTTTGTACCCAATATTGTTGAGGTCCACTGTTGTCATTCCATACTCTTTGTCGACTGTTACCCCTCCTCCGGTCAGCTTCACCCATTGGCACCAGAACAAAGGGACTTTAAAATTAGGTGCGTAGTCTAGTTCTCATATCTCTTCTATGCGGCCATAATATGTTTGTATATTCCCATTTGGATCTATGCCATCTATGCGAACACCACTATTTTGATTGGTGCTCCTTTTATCTTGGGCAACTGTGTAAAATGTATTTCCATTTATCTCGTACCCTTGGTACGTGAGGATATGCCACGATGGTTGCCTAGCCAACAAATACAATTGCTCATCAATATTGTCATCGCCTTGACATTCTTTTCGCAACCAACCACTAAAACTTTCCATGTGCTGACGCCTAATCCAAGCAGTCTTCCCTAGAAACTTGGATCGTAAGAACAACTTATGTATCTCGATGTACGGATGCACCAATGACGAGTTCTAAAGAACCGGGTAGTGTGCTTTATTGAAATAATCGTCTTCCATGCCGATATATGTTTTCTTCCCTAAAGTTCCTTTACCACTGAGTCTCCCCTCGTGTCGCGATTCGGGAACGCCAATCGGGGCAAGGTCAGGAATAAAGTCAACACAGAACTCAATGACCTCCTCTGTTCCATAGCCCTGGGCGATGCTTCCTTTAGGCTTAGAACGGACTTTCACATATTTCTTCAAGACTCCCATAAACCTCTCGAAGGGGAACATGTTATGTAAGAACACAGGTCCAAGAATACTAATCTCCTTCACCAAATGAACTAGGAGGTGTGTCATGATACTAAAGAAGGATGGAGGGAACACCAACTCAAAGCTAACAAGACATTGAACCACATTATTCTGTAGAGTAGCTAGTTCCACTGGATTGATTGCCTTCTGAGAAATTGCATTGAGGAATGCACATAGCTTCACGGTGGCTAGACGTACATGTGGAGGTAGAATTCCTCTTAAAGCAACTGGAAGCAATTGCGTCATAAGCACATGGCAGTCGTGGGACTTTAAGTTTAGGAATTTCTTCTCTGGCACATTTATTATACCCTTTATATTGGAGGAGAATCCCGATGGGACCTTGATGCTGCTTAGACATTCGAACATGCTATCCCTCTCTTCTTTGCTAAGCGTGTAGCTAGCAGGACTTAAGTAATGACGTCCATCATCTGTCTTCTCTGGATGAAGGTTGTCTCATTCTTTCATGCCCTGCAAGTCCTAGCGTGCTTCAAGTGAATCCTTTGGCTTCCCGTACACACCCATGAATCCTAACAGGTTCACACAAAGATTCTTTGTCAGGTGCATCATGTCGATTGCGTTGCGGACCTCTAGGACTTGCCAATAGGGTAGCTTCCAAAAGATGGACTTCTTCTTCCACATGGGTGCGTGTCCCTTAGCATCTTTGGGAATAGATTCGCTGCCTTGTCCCTTTCCAAATACTACTTTCACATCCTTGACCATTGCGAGTACATCTTCCCCAGTTCAGTTATGAGGCTTCTTCCGGTGGTCTGGCTTACCTTTAAAATGCTTCCCTTTCTTTCTTACTTGGTGATTCAAAGGAAGGAATCGACGATGGGCAAGGTACACGACCTTTCGACATCTTTTCAAATATATACTGTCAAGGTCATCAAAACAATGTGTGCATGTATTATATCCTTTGTTTGTCTGACCTGAAAGATTACTTAAAGCAGGCCAATCATTGATTGTTATGAACAACATTGCTCATAGGTCAAAGTGTTCTTGTTTGTACTCATCCCAGACACGTACATCTGGTTTGTTCCATAAAACTAAAAGTTCTTCAACTAATGGCTTCAGATAGACATCAATGTCGTTGCCAGGTTGCCTCGGACCTTGGATGACGATCGACATCATAATGAACTTTCGCTTCATGCATAACCATGGAGGAAGGTTGTAGATACATAGAGTAACTGGCCAAGTGCTATGACTAGTGCTCTGCTCCCTAAAAGGATTCATACCATCTGTACTTAAGGCGAATTAAGGCGAACCTTAAGTTTCTAGCCTCATTTGCAAACTCTGAAAATTCCCTGTCTATCGCTCTCCACTAGGACCCATCAGCTGGATGTCTCAGCATATTGTCTACCTTACAGTCTTCTTTATGCCACTGCAACAATTTTGCATGGTCTTTATTTCTGAACAAACATTTTAAGCGTGGTATTATAGGAGCATACCACATAACCGTGGCAGGGATTTTCTTTCTAGGACGTTGTTCACCCTCGACGTCACCAGGATCATCGCGCCTGGTCTTATACCACGATGCTTTACATACCGGGCATTCATCCAAATTCTCGTATTCATTGCCATGGTAGAGGATGCAGTCATTAGGACATGCATGTATCTTCTGGATTTTTAATCCCAAAGGGCAGACAACCTTTTTTGCTTCGTACGTAGTGGTGGACAATTCATTTGGCTTCGGAAGCATCTTCTTTATGAGGTTCAATAAATTCACAAATGCCTTGTCGGATACATCATTCTTTGCCTTCCACTGTAGCAATTCCAGTGTTGTACCCAGCTTTTTTTGCCCCCCTTCGGCCGTCGGGTATAGCAACTTCCTATGATCCTCAAGCATGCGCTCGAACTTAACTTTCTCTTTTTCACTTTCGCATTCTTGTTGTGCATCACGAATGGCATCGCCAAGAGCATCACCGAGATCATCTTCTGCCGCTACCTCTTCTTCATCTTCCCCATTGTAGTATCATCAAAGGCACCATACTGAGCAATAATGTCATCAATGTCTAAATCTTCTCCTTCACCTTCTTCCATCATGACCCCGCTTTCTCCATGCTTAGTCCAACATATATAGTTTGACATGAAACCTGACATAAGCAAATGTGAATGAAGACTCATTGAGCTTGAATATTCCTTTAAATTCTTACATATGGCACATGGACAGCACATGAAACCATCCAGCTTATTTGCCTCGGCCACACCTAAGAAATAGTGCATGCCCTCAATAAAGTCTTGGGAGCGGCGATCGGCATTGTACATCCAATGACGTGGCATAATCTGCATTACACGACAAATTATGAAAACCTTGAACATAATTAAGTATTTTATTACACAACATAGATGACACACACATGGTTGATTAATTAACTAAGCCGGGCTACAACGTAAGCAATCCCAACTATCACTAAACAAACTAAAACTACAAATTGCACTTCAAGAATATAATTATTTCGTGATCAGACGCGAACTAAAAGCAGACAAATCATTCGTCTGTTGAATATCAATAAGCTTCTCCTTTGGCTCAACGCCTCATCATCGCAGACCGCTACCTCAAAGCGCACCCGAATTCTCGCACGTATGTAGCATAATCTTCCTCCCAGTACCAACCATCGCATCCATTGCCCTCCCAATGAAATTAAAGCCAAAAAATATTTAGTAAAATATTCAAGAAAAGCAGGTCAATTAGCCATAATAATCAAATGCGTAAGAAACTCACATCGCGATCCGGGCACTCAGAAAAACACGACCCTTGTTGGGTCCCTGTCTCTTGACTCGGTACTCCATCACAATCTTCGCTTACACTTGCCGCATGAGATAATGAGAGGGAGTTCAGCCTCGATCGTTTCAAGAACCGAACGAGAGGCCGAGGATCGATACCGCTTGTCATCTACTTTCTATACTTATTTTTGCAAACTAGTGTAAATTTCATATTTTCTAAAATAATATATTTAAACAAAACTAAAATTATTTATTTATCTAACTAAACCATGAAATATGTACTATGTATAATAGTAAAATACCAAACTATCAAGTGATTTTACTATTGTAAATCATTATGTGATTTTGAGCTAAAAATGACATAGAAATCATAATCAAATCCACCATATCAAGTTACTTTCTATACTTATTTTTGCAAACTATTGTAAATTTCTCATTGCGAAAGTAATATATTAAAAAAATAAAAATATTTATTTATCTAACTAAACCATGAAATGTACTACATACACTAGCAATACTAAACTATCAAGTGATTCTGATGAACTAATTTAACTTTTGTTTATCCAAACATATATGCAAATCATCATATGATTTTGAGCTAAAAAGGACATAAAATCATAATAAAGTCCAACATATAAAGTTACACATGCATCTACATCGTAAAATAAGATAAGCTACCGATAAAACATAAGACGATTAAGTTTGTTACCTCCAAAATCGAAGAGCAACACCAATGGAGGGGGAGAGAGCCAGAACAACAGCAAGCTGAAGAACAGAGGCAGTGAGTTTGAATGGAATGGCTCGGACTCGGGGAGGAAGAAATGAGCTGGTCTATAGGCCGGGATAATTAGTCCCGGTTAGGGGGCTAAACCGGGACTAAAGATTAATCTTTATTCCCGGGGCATCACCCAAACCGGGACTAAAAGCTTTAGTCCCGGTTGGTAATACCAGCCGGGACTAAAGATCCCTGCCCCGCGGACGACCGTTGGGCAGGAACCTTTAGTCCCGGAGGCAAAAAATGCCGAGGCTAATGCCAAATTAGGACATCGTTCTAAAGTCTGTTCTCTAGTAATGTGGATAGGGATGAACCAACCTGTTTTTTTGTTCAAAGGCATTAAAAGTCGGATAAGTGAATGACAGGTGGAGCCCATTTGTTATTTTTTTTTATTTTTCCTTTTTCTTTTTCTCTCCACGCAACCTCCCGTGAGGCCGCGATTCCTCCACGCGTCAGAGCAGCAGCCCGCTGGTGGCTGGCTGCCCCGCGCCTCCTCCGCCAGAGCCCGGACGCGCGCTGCCCCGGGCTTCCTCCGCGCGGCGCCCCGAGCCTCCTCCGCCGGTGGGGTTGGAGCTCTCGCGGCGACGGCAGGGCCGGCCCCAGAGCTCGCGCCGAGGACCTCCTCGCGGTTCGCCGGGGGCAGAGCTCGCTGTGGCCGGGCACGACGACGCCAGGGGCGGATCTCGCCGGGGCTGGGCACAACGGTGCCAGGGGCGGAGCCCGTGCTCCAATGGCCGCTCGCCGGGGCCAGGCAAGACGGCGCCAGGGGCGGAGCTCGTGCCCCCATGGCCGCGCACCGCTTCTTCCTCGACTCCAAGCAACTCCGGTGATTCTCGCTTCGTCCTTCTTCCCCAACTGTGGCAAAGCACCCGCTCGTGTCTCGTTTTTTCACGCTGTGTGCGGCTTGTCCCACCGAGGGCCGCGCCCGTCCGTTGTTTTTCTGGGGGCGAGGCGAGCCCAGAACTTGGGCGAATATTCGCTCGTGGGACGTCCTCGCCCCGGTTGCCTCTAAACCAAACGGCGCTCGTCCCGGTTCCATCCCGTCCCGTCCCTCCTCATCTTCTCATCCAAACGCTACCTAGTAGGCTGCAGTAGTTGAAGACACCAATCCACCCCCATGGTCTCAAAACTATTTTATTTGCATCAGTTAACCAACCTCTCGAATATCATGGGCGCGTTACTGTTCTCTAGTTCTCTATGTGTGGCTCGTTTGAGCCCACATGCATATGTTTATAAAATAACCACTAAACCATAAATTGAAAATAGTTAGGTGCAACGTTCATGTATATAGTATATATAGAGCATTTCGCATGTACGAGTGATTTGACATCTCTCTAGAATATAGGCATGTCAACAAAAGATTCAGGCCCTATCTTGATGTTGTAGTATTATGGTTTTCAAAACCATAAGATTTGTTGCATCCAAACATCACATAACACTCTCAAATAAAACCAAAGTATTTTAGAAAATCATGGTATTTTTAAAAAAAACTCAAAATATTTTGCATTCAAACATAGCCTTATTTATTTTTCTTTTCTTGTATATATAGTCTTGCAGTAATCAAGACTTCACTTATACATGGAATCACATCGATCAGGTAACGTTACCTAACTCAGTCTCACACACAGTGGCCCAAGCTAGAGACCGATGACGAGGGCCAGTGGCGAATTTTGTGTCTTTTTTTTTTCTGAGGTAATATAGGGTTGATCTTATTTCACATTCAAATCAATCAAAGTGATTCGAATTATCCAAAGAAGAAAACACTGAAGCACAGTTGAATCCATAGTCCTGAATGAAGCAGCCCCTAGTATATGGCAATTGGCCAAGCAACCCGATCCTCTTCTGTAAGCTTTACAAATGTTGAACTCAAGTGTTCAGCATGTTAAGCTGTTGCAGTTTATAGCAATTGTTCAGCACGGTAAGCAGTTGAAGCTTATAGCTGCTGAAAGTTTCCCTTCTACAACCTCCCTTTGTGTCATCAGTCAACATCAGCGGTTCAGTGTAGCTGTGTGAATATTCCTCCATTCTGCCAGTATCGATCTCTTCTTTCCCCATTGGTTGCTTGCACCAGCAAAATGTTTCTATGTCCTTGGAGATGCATGGAGGGTATTCTAAGTATTTTGTTGGGCTTCCCTCTGGGCAGTCTTCGTCAGCTTTCGTAATTCTACAACTAGCAAGAATGCAATGCTTAACTATCTCATAGACTCCCTCTGCAATGGCAACAGAAGATACATCAATTTCTTTCTTGCAGTTCCTCCAAGCCTCTTTAATGATAGGAAGAAGCATGTCGCACCAGCATCCTCCAGATTCCTCTGAAAGCTTTGAGCTACAATCCTTGTATGAATCCTTTAGTCGTCTTAGATGAAAAGCAGTGAATTCTTCCTCTCCATGGGACAGCAGTTGCCGGAAAAGCCAGCCACCAACTAAGCGAACATCTGCAGAAACCTTGATCTGCAGAAAAGGTCGACTAAAGCATCGAGCACCTGATATCTGTGAGCTTTGGAAGTCATTTGCCGTGCCTGTGGATGGTGACACTGTAGCCCATATTTATCCTGAAGCTTCCTTACATAAATATCAAAATCACTGTGAATGCTGTCATCATTTAGACCACTGCTTGATGAAAATAATTGTCCTTCATCAAGGTCTTCACCTACTAAAGCTTGTAACAGAAGCTTCTTATGCTGCTTTCTTTGAGGGAGGATGCCAAGTGCATCCAGCATTGATTCGTCAAGTTCTTTCGTCTGCAATAATGTAGCGAATAAGCACAATGAACCCAAAGCTTGTGAATCATCTCCTTCTGTGATATAGGACAGCAAGTGTTCCCTTGGTGTGTTGCCATGGCAGCAATCACTTGGCGGTGAATGGTTGGGCAAGCATTTCCAACTAACAGAAGACAGAGAATTTGGCTCATCCTCATTTGATTGCTCGACAACAGAGGCCGTGGTGCAATGATTCTCAGACTTGCAATCATCATGCTCAGATGTATACCCATTAGGAGGTGTCCTTCGCTTCATATCATCAGGGCAATCAGGTTGATGGAAAAGTGCAGCAGCGACAGTACTTGCCATATCCTTATTCTTCAAAATGTGCAGTATACAGCAAAGCAGATACATGGATGTAGTGACACTTAGGTCCAAATCTGCGCTCTGCCTCTGCAATGACGGGAGCAATAACCGAAACACCAGAGCTTGCAAGATATTGTCAGTGATGAACCTTTCAAGATAAGGAATACCAGAAGACATAACATCACTGAAATAATACAGCGTGTCCTCAATCTGCACAATCGCATCTTCAACACAAGACACCGGCAGAGAAGAATCTGCAACTCGCGAGGAGCGTGCGGCCGACTTATCCAAGTCAATGCACTGCTTCTGAAAATGCTGGACCATGTGAGAAAAATAGTCTGACAGAGGCACACGGCAAACGAATCTGTTAACAGATTCATCTCCAACGTGATAGACATTGAGTGTCAAGGTTCGAATAGCAACTCGAATCATGCTATCCTGGTGAAAGGCAAACTTCAAAGCCTCCACATAGAGAGGAAAGGAAGTGACCTCATCGTCTTCCGTCTTCGCCAGCAAAGAAATTGTATCCTTGTTCAGCTTCCCACTTATCGCCCGCAGAAAGGATATGTAGTAGGATAACATCTCATCGATCCGGAAATCGAACGGGTACGTGATGAAGAAGTTGATGTGCTCACTGCTAAGGATGTAATGAACTGAATGTTCATCTCTCAGATTTTGGATCATGATGCCCATTGTCTGCAGCAACTGGAGTAACACTCTTGACAGATTAGAGATCCTTAGGATACGAGCGAATTCACCCATGATCTGTTTCTCCATAAAATACTCAAAAATTGAAGGATCATGCTGGTCCCCGTATATCATAAGCTCCGCAATTGATCTCAATGCTTCAATCACGAAATCCTGATTAGCTTCGTTGACGACATGAACCTTTTGCAGCTGATCTGTCAGATACCGGAGCTCCTCAACGGAGAAGCGGTTCCTAGTGCGCCAGAAAAGCCACATGTTGGTGGATCCGGATCAGCTCCGCGGCTCCGCCCCGAGGCGATGGCGCGGGAGCGAGCTCAGACTCTATCCGCGCGGGCGCGGGCGCGAGGAGGGCGATATCGGCGCGGGCGCGGTGAGCGAGCTCGGACTCGGAGCCACAGGAGACGGGGCGCGTGGCGGAGGGGCCCTTCACGAACGTGCGCAGGCCACCACGCTGCCGCCGCCGGAGGGGGAGCGTTTCGCATCCGCGGCGGCGGAGATCGCCGGCGGCCGGTGCGCGGGGATCGCGGGTCGACGGGGCTCGTTCCCTTTTTTTTCCTCCTCTCCTCGCTGTTGGGTTTCGCTGTTTCGCAATTGGTGGGCCCTGGGGGCAAAGCAATGAACGGTAGCCAACGAAACGAGGAACGGCCGGAATCGATTAGATAGTCGAAGTTCAGTCGGCGTCAGCGTGTCAGAGGATCTCAGATAGTTAAAAAAGCAATTGCTGAGTCAATAAATTTTTCAATTCACGAAAACAAATTAGAAGCATATTTATTAGATTTCTACAATCTTTTTTAAAATCTCAGATCTTAAAAGCTACTCTTTTCTTTTGTCCTAAGTCAACCTACCCAAATTTACAGAGAAAACAATTTGATAATGATACGGCCTGATTGTCGTTCCGAAATGCCTGTGTCGTCGGAGCGCTGTTGTCGTGCTCCTCTGTATCGTCGCCGTGGCCCACCCCGCTCTCTGCACACCGCCGCCTCTGCCCCCACCCCGCCCTCTGCGTCGTCGCGCCTGGCCCACCCTACCCTCTACACGCCGGCACCAAGCTTTGGGTGGCTCGTGCGACATTGCCTTCTGTGCGCCGCTGAGCTCCGCATCGCCGGCTAGCTCCACGCCATCGAGATCTGCGCCACCGGCTTGTTCCACACACCGCCGTCGAGCTCTGTGTGCCGATGCGCGCCTCCGTTCGCCCAACGAGAAGGAGATGTTGCTCCGAAAAGTGTATGTTGCAAGCCTATATTTTGCAGGTGCTTCAAACGCATGTTGCAGGTATTGTGTTGCAAGGAAATGTTGCTCTGAAAGACTATGTTGCAATCCTATGTTTCAAGTGTTTTCGAGAGCATGTTACAGGTGCTTCAGGCACATGTTGCAGGTGTTGTGTTTACAGATGTTTTCAAGAGCGTCTTGCTCCATTTTCAGACGCACCAAAAGTTTTCCCTTGAAAGCTTTACCGCGATTTTTATTGGACGGGGAAAATAAAAATATGTGTGAGTCCAATTTTTTAAGTGAAAATTGGACCTAGAACCCACACAACAGGGAGCCACTCATCCTCCCAAACTCTGGAACATCATCCAAACAACTAACAACTTTGCTCAACCTGTGCCAACTTGGTCAAAAACGACCCAACTAGCTAGCAACTCAACTGCATTGACATCTAGCTAACAACCAAAACAACTTTGAACAACTCAACCCAAGAACCAAACTAGCAACAACTCTCAATCAACCACTCTCTGTCAACCAGAACAGTGCACAACTAACAACCACAACGATTTGTCGAGCACCACCATAAACACAACTTGGAGCAAAGCAACAGCAAGATGACTAGAGTGCAACAGTGGAGCTAGAGAACCTAGCGATGCCTCCAAGAAGGAAACAATGGCAAAGGCGCCGACAAGCTATCCTGTCATGGAAAGGTTTTCACCTGCAATTACAACACGGTAGGAGAAGAGGAACGAAGAGGACGCCTCCAAGAAAGATGAGGCGTGCGCAGACGTCGTCGTCCAGTCTTTTGGCCTGACCTCAAGCAACGTACCTTCCGCAACCTACCGAAGCCCCTGCAGACAAAGTCTGTCTTGAAGAAAAATACCGGTGATCACACAGGCATTCCCGCCGACACCAAACGCCAGCACGTGCGCTAAAGGTGTCCCTGCATGCGCAACCACAGGAACACGCCCCATACCTAACCAATATGGTGGGAAGCGATGAGGGACTAGCAGCAGTCACGAAGAGCCGTTGACCCAAGAAACCCTTGCGTGCAGATCAGGCCAACCGCTGGTCCTAGGAAGGCTTGGCTCTGCGCCGGCGCCACAAGCCAGCAGGACGGCGCCCCATTGGCCGATAGGAACACCACCTCACGAGGACGCTGGAGCCTCACCAATGGGTCCGGAGTAGCCACGCCGCTGCTGAGAGACTGACCCGATCGGGCGCCACACTCACCGCCTCCCGACGGAGCCGGACGAATCTGGCATGGGAGAGCGGGAATCTGGCCATCCCCCACGTAGATTCAGCAGCCCACACGCAGTTGTTTTCCACAATTATGATCATGATGCAATATAGATCTTTATACTAGCTATTCGTGTGATTTTCTACTTCTTTATCCACTGATATGATTATCCATAGCATATATGATGGGCAGTGATGAATTGAAGTGTGATCGAGCTAGGAGAAAAAAGGCAGTATGAAATGGTATCCTTAGGCTAGTCTCAATGGTTTTCATGGCTCTATTTTGAGACTCCCATGTGTTCTGAACGGTGTAGGCAAGTTTTATCTTTATGAAACTTATTTCATCACATGAAATTTTAATCAGCTCTCTTCTTACTTATGCTATGTCATGCTAGCTTATTTAATGCCTATAAAACTCGATAAAAACCCAATGAGACTGACCTTATTAAATAAGATGATACACTTCTCTTCTTGTAATGCACTTAGTTAGAGGCATGCAGTGGAAATTTTGCAATAACTATATTATATTCTTGATATTCCCAATCAATCAACAAATACTACAGGAACAATTCTCCTGAGCGTGTGGACAAACATAGTGAAACGGAGTGACCGCATGATTTGTCATGATGTATATAGTATATACTCTCTCATCCCAAATTAAATCAACTTCTAGAGTTGTTCTAAGCCAAACTATTTTAATTCTGATTGAATTTATAGAAAGGGCACCAAATTAGTACCACTAGAACTAGATACATCATGAATATATTTTAGTAATGTAGCTATTTGCTGCAACAGATGTTGTTACCTTTTTCCATAAAGTTACTCAAACTTAAGATAGTTTAACATATGGTGATTCTAGGAGTTGATTTATTTTGGGAGGGAGGGAACACTATATCAAAACAGCACAAAGGAGATATCTTAATTAGTGATGTGGGATTGAAATGAGTCTCTAAGGTAAGATTAGAGACGCGAATAAATGGAACACCCAACACGTCATCACTAGTTAGGTGTCACCCATGTCCATGAAACAAAATGCGTCACTAATAACAAGTTATCAAGTCTATGATAACCAAGGCAGCTAAAGTTCGGCCTCTTGTCTTTTTCTGTGTATCTAAATACGAGGAAAATTCATGGTCGGTCCTCAAACTTGGCGTGGGGTATCATCTAGGTTGACATACTATTAAAATGCTATTTTTGAGTCCCTAAACTTGGTTCCGGGTCTCATTTGGGTCCAAACGAATCTTAACCTCTTTTTATCGTTACCGACGCAGATTTGAATGTGCATCGATGTGAACCCAACATATGGAGCCCACTTGTCAGGTCCTTATCTCCTCACTAAATCTTCTCCTTTTTCTCTCTCCTTCTCTCTCTCACCGCCGACAACCATGCTCGGCTCTGCGACAAACACTTGAGTGCTACATCCTTCTCCATGTACTTGCGGTACTCTGCAGCGTGGTGGAGCCGAAGCATCAAAACTGTCCCCTTGCCAGCATCGGCCTGAAGAGGTTGGCGCGTCCATGGAACCCTTTGTCCGCTTGGCTGCCGAGGATGAGGTGTATCTCATTGATGAAGAGAATGACTTCCCCTCGGCCGCCTCCACCTCCTTGAGCACGGCCTTGAGCTACTCCTCGAACTTGTCGTAGTACTTGGCGCTCATGATTTAACGCGCCCCATGTCGAAAAGCGATGAGGAAGACGTCGAGGAGGTTGCTAGGCACGTCGTTGCGAACAATGCACCACGTGAGTCCCTCCACGTTAGGCGTCTTTGTCGATGTCGCTCGCCAATGAGGATGGGATTGTTCTTGGTGCGGCGTGAGATGAAGGTCGATCTATTCATCACCGTCTTATGGTTGGCCTACTCTCCGACCGCAACGCGTGTGGCGCCGGAAGCCTACCGGTGCTACCGCTGGGTTGGGCGCCGAATGGAGCTTCACGCAGTTGGCAAGGCTGGGGCTCGGCTAAGCGGTGGTGGGGCTAGAGGCGAGGCGTTGGCGTTGGCGAGCGAGCTTAGAAGGAGAAGGACCTAACAATACTAGTAGAGAACAGACCTTTGATCCTCGGCCAAAATGGGCTGTAGTCCCGGAATTTTTTGCCCCCGGGACTAGAAATACCTTTAGTCCCGGTTGGAGGCTCCAACCGGGACTAAAGGTCCCCGCCAACGGCTTGTGCGAGCAGTGGTGGTAGGGACCTTTAGTCCCGGTTGGAGCCTCCAACCGGGACTAGCAGTATACTTTTACTCCCGGTTGGTGGATCCAACCGGGAGTAAAGGTCTACTCCCGGGCCATGGCTGCGCCCGGGGTTGAAAAGTTACCTTTAGTCCCGGTTGGATCCACCAACTGGGACTAAAGGTCCCCCCTTTATATATCGGCCATCTCCTTCTTCCTCCCCGAGCCCGAGCTCAGCGTATTTTGAAGCTCACTGCAGTAGTGTTCTTGCTTCCTCCCTCCCTCCATTGTTCCTCCATCTATTCTTCGATTCCTCCGTCGATTTCTTTGATTTCTCCGTCGATTCTTCAGTTGTAAAGGTTACCAATCTCATACTCTCATTTTTCACCATTGTCTTATCTCATTTTGTTCACTATATATATATATATGGTTCTTTATTGTGGTTTTTTTCATTTGTAAGCAATTTGAGCTCAAAATCACTTCAAGCTTGCATATTTACATGAAAGAAGGTTAAAGTAGCTAGTTGAACTTGCGGACCGTGTTCATCTCGGCGACCATGTTCTCTGCCGAGCGGTAACAGACGTCAAGGAGGAGCTTTGATTCTACGAGGGAGAGCGGCAACGGTCGTGGAAGACCGTGTTCCTTCCTTGTAGAATCGGAGCTCTTCCTTGACCAAGTACGGTGTCATGCCGTCGGTGGAGAAATGCTCACGAGATGATCACGTAAGCAAGTTCAACTAGTCTGGATGGTTATTTATTCACATATCCCGATATCGTCGCAGAGTTTGTCAATCACCGTACTTTTTATTTTAACTTTTTATGAAATGAAAACTTAGAAAATTATAGAAAATCCGTACTAGTTGAACTTGCGGACCGTGTTCATCTCGGCGAGCATGTTCTCCGAAGCGGTAACGGACGTCAAGGAGGAGCTTTGATTCTCGAGGGAGAGCGGCAACGGTCGTGGAAGACCGTGTTCCCTTCCTCGTAGAATCGAGCTCTTCCTTGACCAAGTACGGTGCCGTCCGGTGGAGAAATGCTCGCCGAGATGATCACGTAAGCAAGGTCAACTAGTAACGGATGGTTATTTATTCACACGTCCCGATATCGTCGCGATGAGTCTCATTATGTGTGTACACTCCCATTCTTACATTAATTTACGGAAATATCATGTGAATTACTTACCGCCGCAAGAAAAAGAGCGAGAACACAATAACCATTAAAAATATCATTGTTTAGAGATCTAGATAATTTTATAGTTTGTTAATTTTATTTGTTTATAAAAGGAGAAATTTATAGTGTATTAAAAATGAGTATAGAGAGTAGATGGCAATCTGCTTCCGGTCCTCGGCCTCTCATGGGTTTCCAAAGCGACTTAGGTCGGGCCTTCCTCTCATTCCATGCGGCAAGTGTCGTGATGAGACGAAGATTGTGATGGAGTACCGAGTGAAGAAGGAGGGTCCCAACAAGAATCGTATCTTCTACAAGTGTCCGGATAGCAATGTGAGTTATTTTATCGTATTTAATGATTATGGTTAGTTTATACCTATTTTCATGATGGTTGTGATTAAAGTTCTAATTTTTTGTTTTAATTTTGATTGGGATGGCAAAGTGGACGATGTTCAGGCTTCTCTTTGGGAGGAAGAGTATGTTGAACTCGTGCAAAAATATCTTGCACAAAAGTGCGACATCATGGCTAATGAGGCGGTGATCCAGTAGAAGAAGCCCAAAGATATTGCACAATCGGGGATCTGTCTGCATTTTAGTTGAGATTGGTCACGAAATCCTTGTGCTCTGAAATGTATTTTAGCTTTAGTTCTTTTAGTGGTAGTTGGGATTGTCTACATTGTAGCGATGCTTTCATAAATTTGTATCTTTTGTGGTGGCACGCATGTTGTATAAATAATTAATTATGATCTAGGTTTTAATATAATATTTATGTCATGTAATGCAGATGAGCCGTCATTGGATGTATAATGCTGATCGCCGCTCCCAAGAGTTCATTGACGGCGTGCATTCTTTGTTACGTCTTGGCCGAGGCAAACAAACGCTTGACGGTTTCATGTCTGCCCATGTGCCATATGTAAGAATACGGTGGAATATCCTTACTCAAGGACTCTTCATTCACACTTGTTCAAGTCGGGTTTCATGCCAAACTATATTTGTTGGACAAAGCACGGAGAAACCGGTGTTGTAATGGAAGAAGGTGAAGAAGAACAATGGGACGACAATGATATTATTCTTGATGGTGCGTGCTTCAATGATACTGCAATGGGAGAAGCTGAAGAAGAGGTAGCCGCAGAAGATGAGCCGGCTGATGATCTTTGCCAGGTCATTCGTGACGCACAAAGAGAATGTGAAAGTGAAAAGGAGAAGATCAAGTTCGAGCGGATGCTAGAAGATCACAAGAAATTGTTGTACCCAACTTGTGATGCAGGGCAGAAAAAGTTGGGAACCACACTAGAATTGCTGCAATGGAAGGCAAAGAATGGTGTATCTGACAAGGGATTTGAAGAGTTACTAAAAATCCAAAAGAAGATGCTTCCGAAGTACAATGAATTGCCCGCCACTACCTACGAAGCAAAACAAGTTGTCTATCCTATGGGGCTAGAAATAGAGAAGATACATGCATGTCCTAATGACCGCATCATCTCGCACTGTGGCAAAGAGTACGAGAAATTGGATGCATGCCCGTTATGCCATGCGTCAGCAGTATAAGATCAAAGCGAGATGACCTGGTGATGTTGAGGCGTAACGTCCGCGTAAGAAAATCCTCGCCAAGGTTATGTGGTATGCTCCTATAATACCACGCTTTAAACGTCTGTTCGTAAACAAAGAACATGCAAAATTGTTACGATGGCACAAAGAAGACCGTAAGGTAGACAATATGTTGAGACACCCGCCGATGGGTCCCGGTGGAGAGCAATCGACAGAGAATTCTGGAGTTTGCAAATGACGCAAGAAACTTAAGGTTTGCTTTAAGTACAGATGGTATCAATCCTTTTGGAGAGCGAACGAGAGTCATAGCACTTGACTGTTACTCTAAGTATCTACAACATTCCTCCTTGGTTATGCATGAAGCGGAAGTTCATTATGATGCTGTGCTCATCCAAGGCCCGAAGCAACTCGGCAATGACATCGATGTGTACACGAGACCACTTATTGACGAACTTCTCATTTTGTGGAATAAAGAAGGTGTACGTGTGTGGGATGAGTACAAATAGGAACACTTTGATCTACGAGCATTGTTGTTCGTAATAATCAATGATTGGCCTGCTCTAAGTAATCTTTCGAGACAGTCAAACAAGGGATATAATGCATGCACACACACCTTTTCGGTGATATTAGAGGTGTATTCTTGAAAAAATGTCGAAAGGTCGTGTACCTTGGCCATCGTCGATTTCTTCCTGCAAATCACCCCGTAAGAAAGAAAGGCAAGCATTTTAAAGGGAAGGCAGACCACCTAACCAAGCCTCGCATAACCGAACCGGTGAGGATGTACTCGATATGGTCAATGATGTGAAAGTCGTCTTTTGAAAAGGACATGGAAGCCAACCTATTCCAAAAGACGCTAAGTCGGTCACGCACCCATGTGGAAGAAGAAGTCCATATTTTGGGACCTACCCTATTGGCAAGTCATGGAGGTCCGTAGCTTTCGATCGACGTGATGCACTGACGAAGAATCTTTGTGTGAACTGCTAGGCTTTATGGGTGTGTATGGAAAGCCTAAGGACACATTTGAAGCACGACAGGACTGCGTTGTTTGAGAGAAAGACACAACTGCATCCAGAGAAGGCAGATGATGGACGCCATTACTTACGCCCCGCTAGCTACACTCTAAGCAAAGAGGAGAAGGAAATCATGTTTGAATGCTTAAACAACATCAAGGTACCATCTGGATTCTCCTCGAATATAAAGGGTATTATAAATGTGCGAGAGAAGAAAATTCAGTAACTTAAAGTCCCATGACTATCACGTTCTCATGATTTAATTACTTCCGATTGCATTAAGAGGAATTCTACCTCCAAATATCGTCTAGCCACCGTGAAGCTATGTGCATTCCTCAATGCAATTTCTCGAAGGCAATTGATCCAACTGATCTAGCTAAACTACTGTAATGATGTGGTTCAATGTCTCGTCGACTTTGAGTTGGTGTTCCTCCTTCCTTCTTTGATATTATGACACACCTCCTAGTTCACCTAGTCAAGGAGATTTTCACTCTCGGTCCTGTGTTCCTACACAACATGTTCCCTTTAGAGAGATTCATGGAGTCCCAAGAAATATGTTCACACCGTGTGTTTCGCCCAGAAGGAAGCATCGCCAAGGGCTATGGAGCGAAGAGGTCATTGAGTTCGTGTTGACTTTATTCCCGACCTTGACTTGATTGGTGTTCTGAATCGAGACATGAGGGGAGACTAAGCGGAAAGGGGACACTAGGGAGGAAAACATATATTGGTACGGATGATGATTATTTCAATAAAGCGCACTACTACAGTTCTAGAACTCCTCTTTGGTAGATCCGTATATTGAGACACACAAGGATCTCTTACGATCCGAGTTTCTAGTGAAGATGAAGCTTGGATTACGCATAAGCACATGGAAACTTTCGGCGGTTGGTTTAAAAAAATGTCAAGGTGATGAGAGCATCCATGAGCAACTATATTTATTGGCTATGCAACCATCATGGCATATCGTCACATACAAAGGGTACGAGATAAATGGGAACATATTCTACACAAGAGCCCAAGATAAAAGGAGTACCAACCAAAAGCAGTGGTGTCCGCATAGATGCCACAGACCGAATGGGAATAAGCGGACATATTATGGACGATAGATGAAATATGGGAACTAGAATATGCACCTACTTTGAAGATCCCATTGTTCAAGTGCCAATGGGTCAAGGTGACCGGAGGCGGGGTAACGATGATGAGACAACGAGTATGGAATGACAACAAGAGACCTTAGTAATATTGGGTACAAAGACGAACCATTCGTCCTTGCCAAGGATGTGAATCGGTGTTCTATGTCAATGATATGTCTACCAAACCAAAAAGAGGGAAAACGATAATGACTCAACCAAAGAGCCAAAGCGCCACATAGTTCTCGGGGGAAAAGAGTCATCGTGGGAATTGAGGACAAGTCGGACATGTCGGAAGAATATGAAAAGGATGACCGAATTCCGCCCTTCAAAGTGAACAAAGACCCTAGCATCTTGGTAAATGATGAGGACACTCCATGGTTACTAAAGCGATCATAACCAAGGGACATACGTAAAGAAGAAGTTCACTTCTTGTGCCCACTTGATGATATAGTGATTTAATATAGTGTGTGTTTGAGATATTATGTAATAATTGTGAATTCAGGATGTTTATTATGTCATGTTTCAAATTAAATCAATGTTTGATTTGGTGGGATTTCTCTCTCAAAAAGGTAAATTAGGATACTGAGTGATGAAAAATTAAAATATTAACGTTAAAATGACGTGAAAACAAATTTCCTGTCCAAAACCAATAGTTTTAATAATTTTAATTAAACACTACATTTTTGCATTAACGAAATAATAAATATTAGTTACATTATGTTTTATAATTCTAACAAAAAATAAAAAAAGTTAGGTTATAGATTTTTCCTATGTGCAATAAACAAAAAGAAAATTCATATTTTTAACAAAATAATTTTATGCCTTTTATTTAATTTACTATGTATTTAACAAAAACTATTGCATTTCTATTGTATTTAACAAGACTATTGCTTAAAACAGGCGGGAAACGAAACTGCAGGCCACCTTTACTCCCGGGTGGGAAGCCCACCCGGGAGTAAAGGTGGGCTGCAGTTTCGTGGCCCGCCAAAAATATCCTTTACTCCCGGTGCGTGTTACCAACCGGGAGTAAAGGTATACCTTTACTCCCGGTTGGTAATACGCACCGGGAGTAAAGGGTTTTTACTCCCGGTTGGTGGCTGGCACCGGGAGTAATTCTCTCTGATATATAACCTCCAGCGCCTGGCGCAGATCGATCCGCTCGTCTTCTTCCTCGTCGAACACCGCCGCCCTCTTCTTCCTCGCGCCGCCTCCACCGTGTCCGTTCGCCTTCCGTGACACCGGCGCCGCCCTCTTCTTCCTCATGCGGCCTCCACTGTGCGCGCCCGTGCCCCTCCTCCGCGCGCGACCCGTGGCCCTCCACCGCGCCCGAGGCCCCTCCACCGCGCCCGTGGCCCCACCGCGCCCGAGGCCCTCCACTGCCGAGCTCGAGGTGATATGTTCGTCTATCTCTTTGTACATTCGCTTTGAGCCCTCCACCGCTAAATTATAGATCACGCCGAAAACTACAACTTTGGTGGAAGCCATGTCAACGCCGAGGTCGATTGAAAATTCCAAATTTTGAATCACAAAATCTAGGAACTGAAAATGAATATTTGGAACTCTATATATGCAAATGAAAGCGAGGCCAAAGAGAGAAAGATGGAGTTGTCAAGCTCACATCTCAAAACCATATCTTAACGCAAGTTTTGAATATTTGGATATTATATGGATAAATTAGCAAGTTTAGAGTGTCAAAACTGCATTTTATGGTACTAAAATACATTTTAAGATCATGGGACTGAACTCATGACAAGTTTAATTAAGGACCACCAATGAAATTACTTTAGAAATTAATTAGATCGATGTAAATCCATGGCTTGTATAATAAACACGCTATATATTATTTGGAAACCATTGTCGTTGTCACTAAAGTGAAAATGATCCGACCAATCAACCGCCATATATTCATCACTATATGATATGCCATTATTCCAAGATGCAGTTTCAATAGAAGAATTTTTCTATCTTCATAGATCAATGTTTGTTAACGAAATTTTATCCAAATATATTCATGTAGGGTCTTTTTTTTGAAGGATTTGTTGTAGGATATATAATGGTCAAATAGGAACTCAATTTTGATACCCAGTTTGTAAACTAAGCGTTTTTTACTTTATAAAAAATATCACATGTGATGATGTAAGCTGTTTTGGTTGGACTTGCATGCATGGCTACAGACAAATGAAGGAAAACTTCAACGTTTCTTCATTTGTGAACTTTGAATATCTGAGATATAATATATTAATGTTGCTAAAGTAATATGATGAATGACACATATACTTACATTTCATAATGACTTATACTTACATTATCAACATAGAATTTTCTCATATGATGAATGACTACATGGTTCACATGGTACATAGGATCACAACATCACGCACCGACACCGCCCCGGCCCGCCTCACGTCGTCGTCGTCGTCAAGATCAAGACGCTTGACCCGCCTCACGTCGTCGTTGTCGTCAAGACACCGCCACATGCGCCGACACGTATATATACGTCATTTGTATTCATATGCATGTATATATACGTCGCGGAGCACCGCCGCCCTCGTTCGTCCATGCGTTTCTATGTATACGGCGGAGCACCGCCGCCCTCGTTCACCCATGTGTACAGACATATATACGGCGGAGTGGAGCACCACCACTCTTGTCACACCGCCCTTTCTCGTGGCCTAGTTGATCAACATTCGTATTATCGTTATCGTTAATGCTAAACAATCACACCGAGGCGAACCGCGTTGTTGATGTACTATATATTGGTTTTGTTTTTGAAGCTAGATGGTCAACCGAGAAACATGGATGAGGAGGAGTTGATGATGAATTTGATCAACACCGGCACTCAAGTTGCCGGCGATGATGGTGCTAAAAATAACGTGCAAGAGGATGCGAGATGGCTCGGAGTCGAAGATTTAGCTCTTGAACAAAATGAGCAACAACAGATTGGCCAAGTATATATTTTTATTATTAGCTATATATATTATCATATGTCTTTATGTGTGCTCATGACATTAAAAATAATGTTTATGTTTTGTAGCCCTCTGGATCGACATCAACAACTACAACGAAGAGTAAAAATGTTCGAGGTCCCAAAAAGCCATTGGAGGGCCGCTTCATCATCTCGGAGTTCAATGTGGATACAGGAGAGAACCGGGGGGCGAATAAATTGAAATTTGTGCACCACTGTGGTTACCTTATGTACGGGACCGGCTCCCGATTAGTACCCGTGAATGGAAGAAGAAGACCAATGCTCCTCATATCAGTTTTGTCTCCGATCGTGACAAGGCGTTAATTTGGAATGATGTCTTGGTACATTTCACGCGCCCAAACAGATGGTTATGATGATATAATAGATGATGATGAATTGAAGGAGCGAGTTAGGGATTGGGCAATGAAGAAGATGGCCACCAGTTTTGGACTTGGAAGAAACACCTATACACGACGTATGTCAAGAAGAACATAGCACCAGATTTTACTTGTCCCCAGCCCGATCTCAAAGCAGAGAGGCCCTATTGGGATGAGTTTGTACAAGTACAAGACTTCGGAAGAGGGTGTGAGTCGGGTGATAAAGAACCAACGTAATGCCCAACAGAAGACATACCACCATACCTTGGGATCGGTGGCTACCCGATCGCCATTAAGAAGTGGAACAAAATGGAAGCGAGACCTTCTTGCCAAGGGTATCGGACCGAGAATCACTCGAGTGGGGAGAACGTGCAAAGAATTAGTTTTTGGTCATGGGGAACACTAGACCGGGAGACATGGAAGTGCGTTTATGGTGCAAGGCGCAAGAAGCAAGCAGAAGATTGTTTTATGCTCGAGAGAGCTATCTGCTAGTGGTGCGTTCGGGCCCAACAGAGAGAAGGATGATGGTGACATACGCCATCGGGACTATTGAACATGGTGGCGAACTAGAGGCAAAGGAAGTGTCTCGTGGGAGCATGGATTCCTCAGATGACAACTTCTTCATGAAGTCGCCAGAGAAAGAAGGAAGAAGAGGCACAATGGCTCCAGAGATTGGAGGAAGCGGTGCGTGAAGCATGTGAGCGAAAAAAAACCTTGAAGCGAGAATGCAGGAGGAAATCGAAGGCAAGTGCAAATAGCGGTGAGTGCAAGTAAGCAGGCATCAGAGCGTAAATCAACATTAGCCAATCATTGGGTTGAAAAGCAATTTGCGCTTCCACGGAGATACCAAATCAAGGGGACACAGGACTGCGCTTCCCCGTGGATGATGTCACCGAACGTTGTACAACGTGTGAGCTACACATTCGAAGGAGAATTCTACAATCAAGGTGGGTCATCGGTCTTGTTAATCCTATCGACCGAACCAAGACACCAAGGATTCATGGGAATATAATCCAAGAAGGATATGCTACCATCTCGGTAGAGAAAAGTGAAAAAGGTTTTAGTGATTTGCCTCTTGACATTCTCGGAGGTGATGGCGAGAAGACTCTAGGAGAAGCGGAGAAGACATTCATTCTATGGCGCAAGCGCCACATCATCATTCCGGGATGTCGGCTCCACCTCCTCCTAAACTACCTCACCATAGGTATGCGTGCGGATGAAAACACTACATCATTAATTTGTATTGGCTTAAATAATTAACAATCTGCTCATAATAATATGTCATTCCTTTTTTTGTAGCAGATCCTCCCCCAACCTAAATCCAATTGTTCAATCGCCAGATCATCATAGTGCTCTGTACGATGACATTATGTTGGAAGACGAGGCTGCATCTACACCATCTCCAAGGAGGTCTCCAACGCCGCAGCCGCCACCTCCAAGGAGGTCTCCAACGCCTCCCCCGCCCCCGCCTACCAAAAAGCCTAGCAAGAGGCCAGCCCCTCAAACGAAGAACCAGTCCCTGCCTGCAAAGAAAGCCACCGTGAAACCAAGGGCTATTTCCAAAATAATATCTGAAGAGAAGGAAGAAGGAACTGATGCATATAAAAAAGACATGTCTAGATTCTATGACAAACTTAAAATGAATCAAGAAGCAAGGAGAAACCTGGAGAAACCGTACTTCTTCGTAGCTCTAGATATTCTAAGAAAAAAGGTGACTTCTTACCAGCAACAACAGCGGGAATCTCGTAAGCCGTCCAAATCAACGTTATCGGACTATGACCGCACTCTCACCTAGTCAATTGAGCGGCATGAAAAAGAAGCGCAGGGAAAGTCATTGCCCAACTTTCGGACAACAAGCGCACCAATCAATCCCCTAGTTAGTTGTTGGTAATGAATATGGTTCAATTTAGGATTAATGCATCAGCAAACATACCTCCGGATGTCGATTTGGATCACCTTGGTGAATTTCTTGATGAGACCGGTCTCGACCTTTATCGAGATGTTTGGTGATGGAAACATTGAGAGTGCGGCGGAGGTTGATATTTGGAAGAAAAAAATTTGTACTAGGCCGAGTCTATACAACCCTCAAGCCTTATCTCGATCTGGGGACGCAAATGTACCTACTAAACAGTGGTACATGCAAAGGCGTCTACCGATGGAGACTTCGCGTTGGTGTCGAGAATTAGAGGCGAACATTGGTTCCGTGGCGATGATGTTATGTATGTTGACTTTGCGTAATTTCATCAACTATGCCACCTGACCTCTCGGACAAAGTTATCATTAGCTGCTATTGCCTGTAAGTAATAATTCTTTCAATCTATTATTAAACTCATCATATGTGTGTATATGCATATAAATTATCCTAACAAGTACTATATATATGCAGATTTACAATGATGAGCTCAGAAAGGAATGTCGCAATGAAATTGGTTTTGTTGATCCCCATATAGTATTCAAAGACCCAATTACTCCAAAGACTAATTGGAAGTCTCGAGTCGAGAGTAACCTCATGAACTTCTTAGTGAACCAACGCCACAAGAAGGATATACTCTTTCCCTATAACTTCAAGTGAGTGTTAATCATGTCGATCATATCCTTAATGGCTCATATGTTGATTCTAGTTAATTAATGAGTGTTATGCGTTATATCCTATAAACACATGCAGCAATCTTTGGATATTGATGGACATCGATCCGGTGAAAAGTCACTTGATAATCTATGACTCGATGAGAAAACCACAACAAGACTACCAAGATATGATAGATATTATCCAGAGGTAATTTCGGGATCTCTAGCAACTATATATACACACAAACATGATGATTAACTATATCTGATGACGTGGCAAATTTTTTATTGGGCAGTGTTTGGAAAACCTTTATTGAAAAGCAACACATGGAAAAATGCAAAGCGCCACTGAATGTAATCCCTTTGAAAGTAAGTCCCCTGAATCGCATCATCTTTATTAATTAAACATATAGCTTTCACGGATCACCAGATTGGATGACAAATCTTTTTTTCTCAGTAAAGTGGTGTCTAAGGCAGAAACAGGGAACAACTCACTGTGGTTACTATGTTTGCAAGTTTATCAAGGTGCTCTCCCAAAGAACTCCCTCTGAGAGAGACTCAAAGTACGTTAAAAATACACTATATATTCATTTAATTATTATTATTGATTGTGTTACTATGTCTTTATATATATATATATATGTACATATATTAATTTATTTTCCTTTAATTCAAACCTGTAGACTCGATGGTTGGAGGAAAAGGTCATACGGCAAGACCAAATCAAAGCAATTCAAGAGTCTATAGCCGGATTTTTTAATGAGCAGGTCATCGATTCCAAGGGCGAGTTCTACTTCGACCCAACACTGTCATTGAAGCCAAGCTAGAGGATGAGAGGAAACTTGTTATGTCACAACAACTGTAATGCAATCTTTTGTAATATATGCACATGAAATAATATAATATAAAATACACATATGCATGCATGCATTTAATATATATATGATGCATGCATTCATATATATATATATATATATATATTTCTATGCTTGAATTGTGTGATTTAATACGTTCATTGTGCTTGAACCGAAACATACTATATGCGCCAGATAAATGTATAATTAGCAGCGCATACAATACGACTTGAAAACCTATTTTGAAAAGAAAACAAAAAATGAAAAGAAAAGAAAAAAAAAAAACCTTTAGTCCCGGTTCAGATTACCAACCGGGACTAAAGGTGCCGCCATCGTGGCATGTCGGGAGGCACCTTTAGTCCCGGTTGAGTGTTATTACACGGGACTAAAGGTCCTCCTTAGTCCCCGGTTCTCGACGGGACTAAAGGACCCCTTTAGTCCCGGATGCTTGCTCCCGGGTGGGGAACCGGGACTAGAGGGGGTTCCCCACCGGGAGTAAAGCTCGGTTCTCTACCAGTGCAAGTGGGCTCCACATCACCATAAAGAGTGGGTTAAGATCCATTTGGACCTAGATGAGACCTAGAACTAAGTTTAGGAATCCAAAAATAACATTTTGATAGTACATGGACTTAGATGACACGTCCGCCAAGTTTGAGGACTGGCCATGAATTTTCCTCTCTAAATATTGCGTATATCTAAATAGTTACTGTGTATCTAAATATAGTGTATATTTAAATACAAGAAAAAACATATATCTAGAAAAACAAAAACGTTTATAACTTAGAATGAAGAAAATATTTGCCTTATTTGGGGCTTGTTCAATTAATCTCCAACCGAACATGCCCTTATCAATGTCTTCGGGTCTTCCCCGTTCATAAGTCCTATACACTTCCTACTTCGATGGGGGCTCCTACGCTATGGCATACATGGATACCTGACAATTCATTGACACAACGAATGAGTGCATTGTGCATTACCTTTGCTTGATATATGGGAGTGTTTATCACATCTACGGAATTGGTTCTCAGTAATGGTTAAACTCGATTTGTAGAGACGGTTTAGGCTCCGTTTGGCACGGCTCTACTTCACTCATGAAGCTCTTTTTTTGGCTTCAGCTCCATAAATAGCTCTATGGGTGGAGCTGTAGCCGTTTTGATAAATTGTTTGGCAAAACAGCTTCACATATAGTTTTTCTTAAAATATGCTCTCAGAGAACGCCATGTAGAATGAGGTGAAGCCGAGAAAGCCACTATTTTTGGCTCCTTCCTACCCCAAAGCTCTGTGAGAGCACGTTTTCAGAGGATTCATCGGTGGAGCCGTTTTATTTTACCCCGTTTGGCAGAAAACGGCTCCAAGCGGCTCCTGAAGCCGCTAGAGAAACCCTGCCAAACGGGGCCTTACTCAAGTATCAAGCTAGAAAATTAATGATTCCCAGCGGCAAAGTATGCCGGTGGTGAGCACCGAAACAGTTTGACATTAGGAGACAGAAAAACTATTTAAACATGATGCGGACCATCAACCCAACAGTCTAGTAAGGGAACATTCTTTGGGCAAGCGGAACCGAAGGATCGATGTCCCTGCAGCATGTTCGGTGGAAAGATTTCGGTATAATTCAACGCAGGATTAGGAGATGGATCATAGGTGGATGCAGACTCTATAATCTACGCTGCATTTCGAACCCACAGACCGAGCCACGACAGAGACACCACGTTTTAGAGCTTCTAGGACGACGACGCGGTGACGTCGTTCACGGCCGCCCACCACGCCGAGGCCGCCGTCCCTGTTGTCGCGGCCGACGACGGCGCCGCAGTTGTCTCCGTCGTCGGCAAGCGCGCAACAGCTGTTGTGTTGTGGAGACCGCGCCCAGAACCGCGGAATCAAGGAGGGCTGGACCGACAAGAACTGGGCTATTGCCCAGCTCCTTTTTGATCCGTTTGTTTTTCTAGGCCGTAGTATTCCGTATGGTTTGTGTTTTGTTTAGTCCCATACGGCTTATGAAAGGTGCTGATAGCGGCTTCAAAGTATGTAACCTGGACAGTTGTATCACCGTGAGGAAATCATGGTAAGCAATCATCAAACTATGACTTGAAAATTGCAATCGGATTCGGTGTTCCTCTCTTGGATGTTGTCTAGGACTCCTTGATTGAAGTACCTGCAATGACGGCACATGGAATCGTTGAACTTTTATTCATTCTGCAGAAATTCAATCATTTAGTGTCTTGCTCTATTTTCAGACGCACCAACAAAGTTTTCCCTTGAAAGGTTGGTGTTTTTGGTTCAAACAGTAATGATAGGACGTGGGCGTCCGTCCTATCCAGACGACGCGTGCCCACTTCGCCTCGCTATTGCCGCGCTTCACTCACCGCATGCCCCATCCCGCACCGCTTGCTCGCTCCTGCTTGTCGCGGGCGCCGCCCGCCCGGCCGAGCCAAGGCCGGTGCTGGTGGCCCTGCTGGTGGTGGTGCTCGCACACCACTGTTGGTGCTGGTGCTGGTAGTGCTCGTGCGCCGCCGATCGCCTCTAGCTCCCACCCCAGCCTCCTCGATGTTGCAAAACACATGATTTAAGTGTTTCAGATGTTTCATAGGTATGTTGCAAGTGTTCATATAAATATTGCAAAAATAAATCGGGATGATGCATATGTTATATTAGTTGTAGACGTATATTGCAAGCTTCTGTTCTCAATGTTTCATATGTTTTTTCAGATTTATGTTGTAAGTGTATTTATTTGGATGCTGCATATGTTTCACACATATGATGCAAAGCGTTTTATCTGGATGTTGTGTATGTTTGCAATGGTTTCAAGTGTTTTTAGGTGTTTTGCTTGTGTTTTAGATGCATGTTTCATCCGTCTTTAGACGTATGTTGCAAGTGTTGCATATGGATATTTCAAAAGTAGATCGGGTGTTGCATCTCCCTCCACGCTTTCTGTTGCCTCGCATCGGTGTCTCCTCCTCCTCCAGGCGCTGGTTGGGCATCCGATAAGACGCCGTGGCCGGGGCACACTGCTTGTCCTTTCGAACTAGAGGTGTAGGCGGGTGCCGCCCCCTCCCCTCTTCTCGATACTGGCGACGTTCGGGCGACGTGGCCCCGCATGGGGCACGCGAAATGGAGTGCAGGCACAGGTGTCCATCAGGACATCCGCGCGCTAGTACTGCCGTTGTTCAAAGAAACGGCAAAAGCTTTCCTGTGATTTTTATTAGACAGAGAAAATAAAAATATGAGTGTCAGCCTATTTTTTTTGAGTGAAAACTGAGCCCAAAGCCACACAAACAGGAGCCACTATCCTGCCAAACTCTGGAACACCATCCAAACAACTAACAACTTTGCCCCACTACTTGCTCAACTTCAGCCAACTTGGTCGAAAACGACCCAACTAGCATCTCAACTGCATTGACATCTAGCTAACAACTAAAGCAACTCCGAACAACTCAACTCAAGAACCAAACTAGCGACAACTCTATGTCAACCAGAACCAAGCGCAACTAACAAACTTGATGAATTGCCGAGCACCACCATAAACACAACTTGGAGCACCGCCACGGCCCGACAACCAGAGTGCAACAAACGGAGCTGGAAAGCCTAGCGACGCCTCCAAGAAGAAAATCACACCAAAGGAGTAGCAGCGGTCTCCGTCGTCGGCGATCCCACAACAGCTTGCTGTTGTGTTGTGGAGAGCGCGTGCAGAGAGTGCTGGACCGACAAGAACTGGGCTATTGGGTCCTCCAGGTGAATCTCGGTGAGCCCAGCTGCTTTGATCCGTTTGTTGTTTTATTTAAGGCTGCAAGTATACCGTATGTTCTGAGTTTTGTTTTGTTTTAGTCCCACACGGCTTATGAAAGGTACTGATCGCGGCCTCAAAATATGTAACCTGGACAGTTGTGTCACCGTGAGGAAATCATGGTAAGCAATCGTCAAACTATGACTTGAAAATTGCAATCGGATTCGGTGTTCCTTTCTTGGATGTTGTCTAGGACTCCTTGATCGAAATACCTGCAATGACAGCACACTACATGTTGAGCTAAGCTTTTTGTAGTTCCTTTTTTTGACATTCATTTTCATGGGAAATCAATCAGAGCACACTACATGTTGTGCTAAGCTTTTGGTTGTTCGCTTTTGACGTCCGTCCACCCAGACACCTCTGTTGTTTGGGCCCGACATCCAAAAGGCTATATTCTATCCGTTCCTATTTGCTCCCTTCCGGTCACCGCAGTTTATAAAAAAAAACTCACGCATCGCCGCGACCGAGCTCCACCGCACCTCCTGCACGCCTTCCTCTTCACCGTGCCTCCCGCCGACCTTCCGGCCTCTCCATCGCTACCACGCCCGCACCGCTGCGACATGGTCCCCCACGACCGTACAGCCGCTGCCGCCTCGCCGTGCGAGGCCGCACGCACCCAACTGCTGCTGCCGCCTCCACCGCGGGCACCGCTCACCGGGGGCACCGCACGTGCCCTATCGCCGGGGTTAGCGTAGCCACCCGCCCACTGCCATCCTCCTTCTCCAACGCGACTGCACAGCCGGATCCCGCTATCTAGTGCTCCGCTCACCCGTCTGCCAGGTTTTGCTGAAAGCGCATGTTGCAAGCGTATGTTTCAAGTATTTCAGATGTTTCAGAGGTATATTGCAAGTGTTTCATATGTATGTTGCAAAAGTAGATTGTGATGTTGCATATGTTGTAATGGATATACATGTAAGTTGCAAGCATCTATTCCAAATGTTTCATCTATTTTTTTTAGACATATGTTGCAATTATGTTTATCTAGATGTTGCATATGTTTTACACATATATTGCAAGTGTTTTATCTGGATGTTGTATATGTTTTGCAATGGCTTTCAAGTGTTTTAGGTGTTTTTTGCAAGTGTTTCAAACGTATATTATAAGTGTTTCAGCTGTTTCGAACATATGTTGCATATGTGTTCATCTAGATGTTGCGAAAGTATATCTCGTGTTGCACATGTTGCAATGAGACCCACCTGATGCAGCCACCTACTGCAGCGGTTGGAGTGCCACCGAGCAGGCGCAGACGTTCCCGCGTGCTTCCGCATGGGAAGCGGAGGGTCGCAAGCGGTCCCCTTGCGAGGTCAAGCGGCATAGCCCCCGTGTGGGTGCGTGAAACACAGGCATGGGAAACACAACGCAGGCGTGGGCGGGCGACGTCCAGGCAGTGTGGGCCTCGCGTGAGCACGCGAAACGGCACAAAAAACATACTGCAGGCATGGGCGTCTGGACATCCATGCGCTAGGACTGCCATTTGTATTTTCTTTGGTTGTCTTTTCTCGTTCATGCCATTTATTGTACTTGGAATCGTTGAACTTTTTTTCATTCCGCATAAATTAATCATTTAGCATCTTGCTCCATTTTCGGATGCACCAACAAAGTTTTTCCTTGAAAACTTGCTATTTTTTGTTCAAAGGAACGATAAAAGCTTTGCCATGATTTTTATTAGATGAGAAAATAAAAATATAAGTGCCAGTCCTATTTTTTGAGTGGAAACTAGACCCAAAACCCACACAACAAGAGCCACTCATCCTGTCAACTCTGAAACATCATCCAAACAATTAACATCTTTGCTCCACCTGAGCTAACTTTGTCGAAAATGACCCAACTAGCTACTCAACTGTATTGACATCTAGCTAACAACTAAAGCAACTCCAACCAAACTAGCAACAGCTCTCTGTCAACCAGAACTGAGCACAATTAACAAACACGGCGAATTGCCGAGCACCACCATAAACACAACTTGGAGCAAAGCCACCGCTAGATGACCAGAGTGCAACAATGGAGCTGGAAAGCCTAGCGATGCCTCCAAGAAAGAAACGACACCAAAGGCGCCAACAAGCTAGCCCGTCATGGAAATGTATTCACTTGCAATTCCAGGAAGGTGGGAGAAGAGGGACGAAGAGGATGCCTCCAAGAAGCATGCGGCGCCCACAGAATGTATTCACTTGCAATTCCAGGAAGGTGGGAGAAGAGGAACAAAGAGGATGCCTCCAAGAAGGATGCGGCGCTCGCAGACATCGTCATCCAAATTTTTTGCACTGACCTCAATCGGCATACCTTCTGCAGCCTATCAAAGCCCCCGCAGACGAAGTCTGTCTCGAAGAAAAATTTTAGTGATCACACAGACGTCCCCGCCGACACCAAATGCCACTACACGCGCTAATGGCGTCCCCACCCACGGACAGCCACATGAACACGCCCCATACCCATCCAATGTTGCGGGAAGCGATGAGGGACCAGCAACAGCCCCCAAAGGCCCATCGACCTAGGAAACCCTTGGGCACAGAGGCCAGCCGCTGGTCCCAGGAAGGCTTAGCACCACGCTGGGGCCACAAGCCAGGACAGAGCTCCTACATGCAGTTGTTTTCCACAACTATGATTATGATGCAATATAGATCTTTATACTGTCCATAGCATATGATGGGCAGTATGAAGTGTGACCGAGATAGGAGAAGAAAAGGCAGTATGAAATGGTATCCCTTAGGCTAGTGTCAATGGGGCTTCATCGCTCTGTTTTTAAGACTCACATGTGTTGGAAACGGTGTAGGCTAGTTTTATCTACATGAAACTTATTTCATCACATGAAGTTATTATCAGCTCTCTTCTTATGCTATGTCAGGCTAGCTTATTTAATGCCCATGAAACTCTGACGAAACCCCACTCCGACTGAGCTTATTAAATAAGATAATACAATTCTCTTCTTGTAATGCATTTAGTCATAGGCATGCAATGGAAATTTTGCAATAACTATATTATATTCTTGATATTCCCAATCCATCAACAAATACTACAACAACAATTCCCCTGAGGGTGTGGACAAACATAGTGAAACAGAGTGACTTATGGATGTTTCAATTGTTTCATCTGTCTTCAGACGTATGTTGCAAGGGTTGCATATCAATGTTTCAAAAGTAGATCGGGTGTTGCATCTCCCTCCAAGCCTTCTATTGTCTTGCCTCGGTGTCCCTCCTCCTCCCGACGCCGGCTGGGCATCCGATAAGACGCCATGGCCGGCGCACACTGCGTGTCCTTTCGAACCAGAGGCGTAGGCGGGTGCCGCCCCCTCCCCTCTTCTCGATGCTGGTGACGTTCGGGCGGTGTGGCCCCGCATGGGGCACGCGAAATGGAATGCAGGCGCGGGTGTCCATCAGGACGTCCGCGCGCTAGTACTGCCGTTGTTCAAAGAAAGGGCAAAAGCTTTGCCGTGATTTTTATTAGACGGAGAAAATAAAAATATGAGTGTCAGCCCAATTTTTTGAGTGAAAACTGAGCCCAAAGCCACATAAATGGGAGCCACTCATCCTGCCAAACTCTGGAACACCATCCAAACAACTAACAACTTTGCCCCACTACTTGCTCAACTTGAGCCAACTTGGCCGAAAACGACCCAACTAGCATCTCAACTGCATTGACATCTAGCTAACAACTAAAGCAACTCCGAACAACTCAACTCTCAAGAACCAAACTGGCGACAACTCTCTGTCAACTAGAACCAAGCACAACTAACAAACATGATGAATTGACGAGCACCACCATAAACACAACTTGGAGCACCGCCACGGCCCGACAACCATAGTGCAACAATGGAGCTGGAAAGCCTAGCGATGCCTCCAAGAAGAAAATGACACCAAAGGTGCCGACAAAGCTAGCCCGTCATGGGAAGGTTTTCACCTGCAGTTCTACCACGTTAGGAGAAGACAAACGAAGAGGACGACTCCAAGAAGGATGCAGCGTTTTCAGACGTCATCGTCCAGTCTTTTGCCCTGACCTCAAGCAACCTAGCTTTCGTAGCTTGTCGAAGCCCCCACTGACGAAGTTTGTCTCGAAGAAAAATCTGGTGATCACACAAGCGTCTCCACCAACACCAAACGCCACCACGCGCGCTAAAGGCATCCCCGCCGCACGTGCAGCCGCAAGAAGACGCCCCCAAGTCCCCAACCCAACCAATGTGGCAGGAAGCGATAAGGGACCAACAGAAGTCCTGAAGGGCCCATCAACCTAGGAAACCCTTGCGCGCAGAGGCCAGCCGACGGTCCCAGGAAGGCCTAGCAACACGACGGTTCCACAAGGCAGTAGGACGGAGCCTCCATGGACGATGGGAACACCACAACGAGAGGCCGCCGGAGCCCACCAACGGGTCCCGAGCAGCCACGCCGCCACCAAGAGACTGACCAGATTGAGCACCGCACTCACAGCCTCCCACCGGAGCCGGACAAATCCAGCATGGGAGAGCGGGGATCCGGCCATCCCCCATGCAGATTCGGCCGCCCACACACAATTGTTTCCCACAATTATGATTATGATGCAATATATATATCTTTATACTAGCTATTTGTGTGATTTTCTACTTCTTTATCCATTTATATGATTGTCCATAGCATATGATGTGTAGTGAAGGGTGAGCTAGGAGAAAAAAGGCAGTATGAAATGGTATCCCGTAGGCTAGTCTCAATGGGGTTTTTCGTGGCTCTATTTTCAAGACTCCCATGTGTTGAAAGTACTATGTCATGCTAACTTATTTAATGCCCATCAAACCTCATGAAACCCCACTCAAACTGTTAGTAAAAATCATTCAAGTACTAGTGAGTAATGGTTAAAATCGATTTGTAGAGACAGTTTACTCAGATATCAAGCTAGAAAAAATAAAGATTCCTAGAGGCAAATTATGCAGGTCGTGAGCACCAAAACAGTTTGACATTAGGAGACAGAAGAAAAACATCTCTGTATTTGCATAGAAACTATATATTGAAACTTGCTGCCGACCATCAACCTAACCTAACAGTCTGAGCAAGGGAACATTCTTTGGGAAAACGGAACCGAAGGATTGGTCTCCCTGCATGTTCACCGGAATGATTACGATAGAATTGAACGCAGGATTAGGAGATGAGTCATGGGTGCATGCAGACTCTACAGTCTACGCTGCGTTCGAACCCACAGAGATCGAGCCACGACAGAGACACCACGTTGTAAAGCTTCTCGGACGACGCGGCGACGTCGTTCACGGCCGCCCACCACGCCGGGGCCACCGTCCCCGTTGTCCGGCCGGGCCGACGATGGCGCCGCAGCCGTCTCCGTCGTCGGCGATCGCGCAACAGCTATTGTGTTGTGGAGAGCGCGCAGAGCCATGGCTCAAGACCCAACAAAAAGACGCTTCCGTATCAGGAATCAGGGAGGGCTGGACCGACATGAACTAGGCTATTGGGTCGTCCAGTGAATCTCCGCGAGCCCAGCTCCTGATCCATTTGTTTTTCGAGATCCTAGTATTCTGTATGTATTGTGTTTTGTTTTGTTTTAGTCCCGTACAGCTTCTGAAAGGTGCTGATCGCGACCTCAAAATGTGTAACTTGACAGTCGTGTCACCATGAGGTACTCATCGTAAGCTACCATCAAACTATGAAAACTGCAACTGGTTTCGGTGTTCCTTTCATGGATGTTGTCCAGGACTCCTTGATTGAAATACCTGCAATGAGAGTACACTACATGTTGTGCTAAGCTTTTTGTAGTTCCCTTTTTTGACATTCATTTTCATTGGAAATTGGAGTCGTTGAGCATGTTACCTGCACTTTCAACCAACAATAAAGTTTACCGACTTTTGTATTTTCGTTGGATGTCTTTTCTCATTCATGTCATTTATTGTACCTGGAATCGTTGAACTTTTTTTCATTCCCCATAAATTTAATCATTTAGCGTCTTGCTCCATTTTCAGACGCACCAACAAAATTTCCCTTCAAAACTTGATATTTTTCAAAAAGGAATGACAAAAGCTTTGCCGCATTTTTTAGACGGAGAAAATAAAAATATAAGTGGCAGTCTAGTTTTTAATTGGAAACTAGACCCAAAACCCACACAACAGGGAGCCACTCCTCCTGCCAAACTCTGGAACATCATCCAAACAACTAACAACTTAGCTCAACCTAAGCCAACCTGATCCAAAATGACCCAACTAGCAACTCAACTGTATTGACATCTCGCTTACAGCTAAAGCAACTCCAACCAAACTAGCAACAACTCTCTGGCCTTGTTTAGTTGCTCCCAACTTCCAACTTTGGCACTATGCAAAAAGAAGATTCTCCGTCACATCAAACTTATGGTACATGCATGGAGTACTAAATGTAGACGAAATCAAAAACTAATTGCACAGTTAGGTTGTACTTTGCGAGACGAACGTTTTGAGCCTAATTAGTCAACGATTGGACAATTATTACCAAATACAAACGAAATGCTACAGTGTTCTACATTGCGCACAGTGAATCCGGCGGCGCCAAATTCGGCCAACTAAACAAGGCCTCTGTCAACAAGAACTGAGCACAACTAACAAACACGACGAATTGCCGAACACCACCATAAACACAACTTGGAGCAAAGCCACGGCAAGATGACCATAGTGCAACAGCAGAGCTGGAAAGCCTAGTGATGCCTCCAAGAAGCAAATGACACCAAAGGCGCCGACAAGCTGGCCCGTCATGGAAAGGTTTTCACTTGCAATTCCAGCACGGTAGGAGAAGTTGAAATTTTTATCCATTCTGTAGAATGTAATCATTGAGCGTCTTGCTTTCCATTTTTAGCCGCACCAACAAAGTTTTTCCTTGGTTGCTTTCCACAATTATGATGCAATATAGATCGTTATACTACCTATTCATTTAATTTGCTACTGTTGTATCCATATATATGTTTGTCCATAGCATATGATGGATGAAGAAATGTGAGCTGGGAGAAAAAAGGCAGTATGAAATGATACCCCTAATAATTAGATAAGATGATACACTTCTATCTTGTAATGCATTTAATTAGAGGCATGCAGTGGAAATGTTGCAATAACTACATTCTTATGTCCCCAATCAATCAAAACATAATGAAACAGAGTGATTGCAGGATTTATCATTGCATATATACCCCCTCATCCCAAATTAAATCAACTTCTAGAGTTGTCCTAAGTCAAACTATTTTAACAAGTTATCATAAATGCTTCCCAACTAGAGGAGTCTATGATAACCAAGGCTATTATCAGTGACGCATTCCCACCCATACGAGTCTTTTAGACTAGCCTCCACGGACCTGAAAATTAATCAAATCTAGTTAAATGGCAGCTAAAGTTTAGCCTCTCCTCCTTCTCTTCGCCTCCCTAGGATCTATTTTTGGGTCATCACCCCTTCTCTCTCAGCTGTGTGGAACACATCCAACAACACTACCCTCCTCTGTTGCCGCCACTACTGCCCTCCTCATCCTTCTATGCTTCTACCGCCCTCCTCCTCCCTCGCCATCGCTGCCACTGCCCCTCTTCCTTCGCCGCCACAACTTCCCCTCCTTCTCCCTGTGATATCCACGTGAGTAACACTTGGTGTGTTCCAAACCCTACCTCCCTCCCCGTCGCAGGTCTGGTGGTGCCAGCCATGGAGGAAGAGAGTGGTGGCCCTATCATGGGTGCCATGACCCGCTTGGGGAGCCTCTGTGGATCTTGGTGACATCAAGGTGTCCCCCACGCCTTGCCTCTCGATAGTAGAAATATGTTGAATCAAATCCCACACAGTACCATTGGTTATCTCCGTCTACATCGTGTCCCCCACCTCCTCAGATCGACGATGAGCCAAGGACTCGAATATGCAGAGAGGTCGAGGTGTCATGGCGAAGTCGAGCACAAACAACTCCGAGCTATGGCACGTGTGCACTGTGGCCTTGCCAGCGTCAGTCGCGTGCAAGGAGAGATGACCTTCACTTCATCCCCATCCCCAAGGGCCACGACATCTTTGAGATCAGCAGGCTCGCCAAGCCCCACATGCTCGCGCTCATCGATCAGTGCCCCTTCTCCCTCGTGGCCTCACTTCGGTCTCTGCTTCGATTTGCTGTGTTGCGCTCTATAGATGTTGGGCAGAGGAATTCACTCTTGGATTGTATAACATGTACAGGAGGTCTTGAAGAATTGAACAATTAAGTCTAACAAATTGTCAGTAATGTAACCGTGGCAAAGTTGGTAACCGGAAGCTATTTTTTATTTATAAATAAATAAATAAAAGGAAAATTACTAATTATTCGAGGGTAACAGTAAGCTTTATGCATTTCTTTTAGTTGGAGAAGTAGATTATTTGACAATGTAGAGTTGATTACTAGGTCGTAGGTGTTTTGGTTGAATCTTATGCCACTTTGCCACACAGATATGTCCTTGTGATACCTTGCTTTTTCTATATGTAGAAAACCAAGTATCTTCAGGTAAATGTGGATCAATGGTACTTAGCAAAAAAACATCTAGAATAACAAAAACATCTTGCAATTTAGAATGGACGGACTATTTGCCTCTTTTTGGGCTTGTTCGCGGATAAATCCGACTTGATAATTGAGAATTAACCGAACAAGCCCTTATCAATGTCTTCGTCGGGTTTTGTCCATTCATAAGCCCCGGCCACATCCGTGGTGGCTCGGGCTCCGTCGCTATGGCATTACCTTTGCTTGACTTGATATGGAAGTGTTTATCTGTTATCACTTCTACGGAGTCAGTTCTCAGTAATGGTTAAAGTCGATTGATAGAGACGGTTTACTCAAGTACCAAGCAAGAAAACTAATGATTTCTAAAGGCAAAGTACGCAGGTCGTGAGCAGCAAAACAGTTTGGCATTAGGAGACATAAAAACATCTTCGTATTTGCATAAAAACTATTGAAATACACTACAGAGTGCGGACCGTCAACCTGACAGTCTGAGCAAGGGAAAATTCTTTGGGCAAATGGAACCGAAGGATCGATCACCCCCAGGTTACTATTCTTCTTCTCTACGCGCCCTTCTTCCCTTGTCGCGCACGCGCGGCCACCGCCTAGCTCCACTGCTGCGGCCGCCGCCATGGCCATGCTCGACGGTGTGCACCGCAGCGACGCCCCCATTCTAACTTGGCCCGGTCGCCTCCACCGCCGCCAGGACCCGAACCACCCGACCACCGTCCTCATCGCATGGCCGGCTTGCCTTCCCTAAGCCGCTTCTCTTCTAAGCATGCCGGAGATGGAGACGAGGAAGGGGGAGAGCTGGCGGAGACATCGGCGACTGGTCGATGGACCGCAATCAGGGACGGAGGGAGGGGGGGCTGGGGGTCTGGCCTCCTCCATCAGCCTGCTAATTCCCTATTCAACTACTTAAATACATGGACATTATTAGCACAATTATAGGACCTAGCCCCCCTTAGTTCTAAGCCCAAGTTCCAAGGAAGCTTGGTTCTGTCTTGCTTGTTATTTGTGCAAGGCGCGAGTGACAAATAATAAGCATTTACTCCTTCCATACTCAAAAATAAAGTCGTTCTGAAAAAAAATGGTCAAACATTGATAATATAAATCTTGAATAACTTTTAAGTTGTTGAGTTTGAAAATGTGATAACCATATAAATAAATTTGTCTTGAAAAATATTTTCATAAAAATATACATATATCATTTTTTGATAAATATTTTTATAAAAATAAGAAGTCAAAGTTATGCTTTAGAGACCGTGTCGCTGTCTAAAATAAATTTATTTTTGAGTATGGAGAGAGTGGGTGATATGAAGAGGAAAAACAAGCCATTCATAGCATTTTGCATAATATTATTGCCCTGTGTATGGTTATAACTATAAGATCGATGATTCAAACTTGGTTATGTTTTGCTTGTTATTTGTGCTGCCCCTAGGTCGGATTCCGCGCTCCGCCCCTAGCCGCGATGGGCTCTCGTGCTTCGAGCCTGTTCGGCTGGTATTAAAGTTGGCTGATAAGCCAACTAAATCTAATTTATTATGAGAGAAAAATACGGTAGATTTTAGCTGATAAACATACTGATAAATTCAAGCGAACAGGTCCTTCGCTGCTGCTGCCGTGGAGCGGCACGCGATTCGCTGCTGCCGGTGCACGGCTCCCGTCCAAACGTTCGGACGGGACGATTTCTGTTTTTTTTTTGTCGCCTCCACGATGCGCGCGCCGTGGACCGTGGTCGTTGAGCTGCACCACGGGCATGCCGTCGGGGGCCTCGTCTAGCTGACAGCAGAGTGACGGCGGAGGCTACGGGATCGTTCAGAAAATTCGTGCGGGCCTCCATTATATAAAAAAAACTTCCACTAGGCCAACACAAACTCCGTGTTGGGCCGCCTGAAAAGGGAAGGTTTTGGGAAAAAAAAATCTTCCACTGGCCCAACCAAGAAGAGAAGAAGACTTTCCCGTTCCTTCGTCATCGTCTCCGTTTCGCATCCGCTCCCTCACCGTCGCGGCATCGCCGGAAATACGAAAAGGATAACAACTCACCAGTAACCACCCCGCATCGCACCCACGCGTCGACGACGCGATCTCCTTCCCCTCCTATTCGCCGCCAAGGGGGCTCCGACGAGCGACGAATCGCCCTCCACCATCTCCGGCCAGTCTAGCAGGTGGTGCTCTTGTACCTAAGGAAGAAAGTGTTAGGCGATTGGGTTTGCGTGCTAGCTACAGCAGTAGCCAATCAGTAGAAGAACAGGCCGGAAAAAGGTTCACGGCCGCCCACCATGCACGGCGGGACCGCCGTCTCCGTTGTCGCGGCCGACGACGGCGCCGCAGCGGTCTCCATCGTCGGCGAACGCGCGCAGAGCCGCGGCCCAATACCCAGCAAAAAGACGCGTTGTCCGCAGCAGGGAGGGCTGGACCGATAAGAACTGGGCTATCGGGCCCAGTGAATCTCCGCGAGCCCAGCTCCATGCATTGATCCGTTTGTTCTTTTAGCCCGCATATAATATTCCACGCGTTTTGTTTTAGTCCCGTACGGCTTGTGAAAGGTTTTGATCGCGGCCTCAAAAGCTGTAACCTGGACTGTTGTGTCACCATGAGGCAATCATGGTAAGCTACCATCAAACTATGACCATGAAAATTGCAATGGAAAAGTCAAGTCAAAAACCATAGAACGAGAAAATTGCAATGGTAAGTCAAAAACGTTGAACGAGAAGCACACTACATGTTGTGCTCGCCAAGCTTTTTGTAATTCCTTTCTTTTTTTACATTCATTTTCATTGGAGATTGGAGTCGTTGAGCATGTTACCACTTACCAGCACTTTCAACCACCGTCATATCATTGCTTTTTATCCATACTAGTAGAAATGTGCGTGCGACACACACGTGTTTATAAAAATAAAAATATTTATACTTTGCAATGATGGAAAAAAATAAAATTTTAAAAAGTTGGATTATTTGTTTTAACAGCTAATAAAAAGATAAAATTGCATTTATAAATGAAAGAAACAAAATATTGTTCTTATATAAAAGAATTAACCCTACAAAGAGGATCAACAGAGTAGCATTCAATGGCTCAATCTGGCCATTCTTGCTCGTAGCTCTTCATCTAATTCAAAAATAAATAAATTCAGTGTAGCCAAAATTTAAATTTAAATATCTATTGAATCACAAACCAATCATATCTGATTTAAAACGGCAACACACCTATCAAACATCAGGTGCTCGTGCATGCATGACCAAGAAAAAAGAAGCATGCTAGAGTTTGTCAGACCATAAGTTCAGGGTACATCCTCTTTATTACCCTCCTTCCTACACTACCAGAATCTGGAATTATCTTGACGGCCAAAGATTTCCTTGAGTGCCAAAATCAAACCACCAAGGAAAATATAGTTTCTTTGGTTGTGGACATCGACCTCCAAGGAAATATATATTCCTCGGAGGTTGAAGTAAACTGCCAAGGAATATGGGTATTTCCTTGGCAGTTTCTAAGAACCTCCAATGAAATTACTCATTTTCTTGAGTGTTATTGTAAACAGCCTGTTTTCTTGAGTGTTGTTCCTAACCACCAAGAAAAATACCTATTTCCTTGGGTGTTATTCTAAACCGTCAAGTAAATTATCATTTCCTTAGGGGTTATTGAATTTTATTGGAGGTTGGCAGCCAAGGAAATGCTTATAAATATTTTGACGACTCTGATTGAAAAAAAACAATAATATCTTAAAGGTGTCTGAAAATCCTAAAATTTGGCATGAGATCATAATAGGGTTGTATTATCTTGCCATAAAATTTTCAAATCATATTAACAAAGTTGGACTATATATTATTCACAAATGATATGTGTGAGAGATGTATCCATTTGTGAACAATGTATAGTACCACTTTGTTTAAATCATTTGTTTTTTTATGCAAAGATTATAAACCAAACCATGTTGTCATGCAAGTTTGTAGAATTTTATAACAAAGTTTAGATATTATTATAATTATCTTATGGTAATTTAGAGATACAACCATGAATTATCCTTAGCAAACAAATAAGTGTTTTTTGCCTAACTCCAATAATTAGTATTAAAGATCTCCAACTGTGCCTTTGCCTCGGGCATACATGAAAACTAGAGCTCGGGGTGGATGTTTTAATTTTTCTGTTTTTATGAACAAGTGCTTCCATAAATTTCTCTGTCAATATAATGGTTGGGGACAATAATAAAATGTCTATATGCATGTCATCATGTGTCAATCGAATATAGTAACTAGAATATTAGAATATATTGATTACTACAATTATTTTTTTATTGTCAGTATAGATTTTCTTGGGGCCAGACCTCAAGGAAATCAGAATTAACTTGGCGGTTAACGACAGCCAAGGAAAACTATAATTTCCTTGGAGGTGAAGAGGAGCCAAGGAAACAACAATTACCTTGATGGTCTAGGGGGTTTCCTTGGTGGTTGCTGACCCTCAAGAAAATTAATTTACTTGGCGGCTGTTAACCCTTAAGAAAACTACTTTTCTTGACGGTTGCAATATTTCCTTGGCCTTTTGGCAAATTAAGTCTGGTCGTAGTTTTCTTGGAGGGCAGCCTCCAAGGAAATCATCCTTAAGTGCCAAGACCACCAAGGAAACTAATTTCCCTTGTCTTCTATTCTTAAGTGCGTTTGCTTGACGGTTTCTGGCCAATGATCATTTCCTTGGTGGTTTAACCCCTTTGCTTGGCGGTTTTTTGGCACTCATGGCAATTCGGGATTGTGGTAGTGCTAGCCATATTTTTTTCACAAAAAAGTAATTAAATATACATGTTTGCTACTGGATCAAGGACAGATGTAATCATGTAGAACCCATTTGCCATCCTCCTCTAAAACACTGGTTCTTATATATCGATGCTACAAAATAAATAAATAAATAAAGGCTCTTTTTTGTTTGGAGCTCACGCCACCTCTAAATAGCATCGCCCATTACAAGAAAGTTTAGGCTATAGGGAATGTGGAAAATAATTTATTGCCTACATTACCTCGGTAAATGCAACTTATATGTTAATTACTTAATTCACCCCTAAAGTAGAAGTATAATGCGTGCTCTTTCCAATAGGATAGCTCTTGTTGCCAAAAGAGCAAAACTTAGCAATAATTTAGCTAGCCAAAGGTGTTTCACTCTACTGCTTGACTTATATATATCTGAAAAACAATATTAGCATGCAGTTTTGGGAACTGAATTTGGAGCGGTTTCATATATATTAACATGCAATTAGCTCAAGATGAAATTATAAAGCTTACTACTCTTTTCAATGAGGTAACTCTTGCTGACAAAATATCATTAAGCAGTCACTAATTACCTTACAGAAATGACGTAGTTAAAACTAATTACCTTACGACTGAAATGGTCCGGCAGTTTTTGTTGCCGCAACACTGCGCCACTGCCGTCGTCGTCTTATTTGTGCTTACAGACTTCCTACCACTGAATGAAACATCGATCTGCAGCATCCATTTAAACCCCATGTTTTTGGTTTACATCTGTGTAAACCCCAAGAGGCAAGGACAATTGAGAAGAAAAAAAAAGCTATGAACAACCCTACCCGGAGGGCCGGAGGCTACAGAGGAGTCAGGATCAGGAGAGAAATACCCGAAGATGGTGTTGGCGGGTTCAGGGCGGCCTAATTCACGGCCGCGCGTCGCCGACGAACCTCTCGACGCTGGTGAACGTGATGCATGAAGGCGTGAGGAGGCTGCACTGGTCGTTGGCGACGACCTCGCCATGCATGGTTGGCCCACCAGGGCCGCCACACGGGAGTACGTCGTCCCGACTCCCGAGGCCCATGAGTGTCCACGATCTGCCAAACGGCGAGCGCCCGGCTGGGCGGCTGGCACATGGCGAGCGGAGGAGCCTGGATCAAGATCGTCTCCGGCGGCACGTGCGTTGATCCTGCGAGCTTGCGGGATCGATCGAGACGACGATGTCCATCGGTGGCGGCACGTACTGAACACGTTCGGCGGCTGTCCAAGTCGTAGATGCGATTGAAGTTCCCGCAAGCGATGGAATAGGAAACGGGGGGTCGGTTGATGGCGGTTGCATTGGTTGATGACCAAAGTCGTAGATGGCGTGCATGATCTTGGGAAGGAAGAAGGATCGGTGCGTGATGAGGGAGAGAGAGAAGGAAAGGTTGTTGCGTGATTGCCGGCGGGTGTGCAGCGTAAGGTGAGAAAAAACAACGCTAGCTAGGCTGGGCAACGGAGGAGAGTCAGACACACGTTTGTAAAGGAAACGCATAACCGAAGTTGTCACTCGTCAGTTAGGGATCCTAGGCAGGATCCAATCCAACTGGATCCTAGTAGGACCATGATCCTATTCGACTTAGCAAAATATACATTTCTATAACTATGATGAAATTCAACGCTAATTTAATATTTATCTTGACAAAAAAATAGTTGATTTTTTTGTAAATCATAGAGGACTTAGTAACATTATTCTCAGTCCACACCGTTATTTCAAATAATATTTTATCACGTTGCAATCGTGTCTATGAGATCCCATACATCATTTTTCATATTAATATATTAGAATATGCTTATTAGAACCTTTTGTACAAATTGCTTAAGATATTAATATTTTTTCTAAGATCAAAAGGCTAATAAGTCACTCTGTTACAAACTATAAGTTATTGTAACTTTTCTAGATACATGTTAAAAGCTATGTATCTAGACATAATATTAATTTAGATACATAACAGAAGCTATGTACCAAGAAAAGTAAGAACAAATTATAATTTGGAATGGAGAGAGTAGATCTCTAAGGATCATGTCGAGCTCTCACACAGGATCATGATAGAGTCGGATAAAAACCACTTCAGCTTTATCGTAAAATTCTACGATCTAATCAGTATCCTGAGAACTTTTCTTACAAACTCATCTTTAAGGCAATTGTTGTTTGGCGACAATTGGTTGTACATTTCCTGTAGCAGCTCAGAGCAACTCCAAGAGTCTCTCTTAATTCTTCCTTATTGATAGGAATAGACAATTTGGTTAAAAAATGCCTCTAACAACTTCTTTAAACGATCTCCAAATATCGTCATCCTCTATTCTGGATTCCTTGCTAACTAAAAATGAGAGCAATATTAACTCTCTAAAGTGCGCACAAAATATAGAAAATTTGTTGGAGATTAGAAAGATATAGAGAACGATTTTTATTAAAATAACTCTTCAAATGATGATTTAGAGAGTGGGTTTAAGAAAGTCTCTTCAAGTTGTTGTCATAGCTGAAGACGGGGATTGACTTGCGCCGACTGACTTAGAACACTAGAACAAGCCTTTCTATTGGGCACAATCAAGGCAATGCTTCTTCCCATTCGTTTCTGATTTATTAGTGCAAAATCTACTATGCCACCAGTCGCCTGGAGAGTAGATGGTGCGACACTGCTACCCATGAGCCCAAGGCCCTCATGCCCTCCACTGCCGCTAACATCGGAGACGATCAACTCAACAACATTAGGGTTTGGGGTTATAACTCAGCAATGCATACATCAACTCAACAGTTAAGCAATAAGGCCGAAGATATGTTTGTCAAGCATACAAATACTACTCAAATGAAGCAAGTTCACGGCAGTGCACTTTCTTCAAGGATAGCACAATTGGACAAGGAATCAACAACGTTAGTACTAATAGCAAGAGATATCCATGGACATGGACTCTGTTTCAAAGGCATCACTTAGGCATTCAGGCATACCTAGCTGTCATGTGGGGCCACGCCTATACAAGGAAACGGCGCGCCCGGGATGGCTGCAGAGCCACTGAGGATCTAGGCGCGGTCACCATGCAGGCAGGCGCGCCAGCTGAGGATATGGCGTGATCACCCAGCATGCAGGTCAGGAAGAAATGGCAAGTAGATAGAAGGAAATAATAGCCGATCAACGCCTTAGAATTAGGAGCAATTAGCTCCAATTTGTAGTGCCGAATGGCCTATATATGAGAGTCATCAGGATGAATAAGAATCAAGCAAGAATTATTACCTAATCTCTCTTCTTCTTCCTCCAAACCAATTGGAGCTGAGGGGCAAAACCTCGCCCAGCTACCACGGGTCGCGGCTACGAACTCCGTAGCCGGGGTCCTGCTAGTCTCGGACCTGACGTCCTTGACATAGCTCACCTTTGGGACACCTAGTCCCCTTTGAAACCATGTACATGAAGTCGAATCAACCTAGACATAGATTATCAAGGCCTAAAAGGAATTGGACAATCTTTTTTACAGCTTACAAGAGGACTTCATAATCTTGAGAACTCTATGGTCAACCACTTCACACTTGATCTTGACTATCTTAAGGTGTTCTGAAATTGCAGTTGATCTCTTCATCGAACTGACGCGTAGTTTGATTTCCACTTTATGTTTAAACCACTGCAGAGAACAACCGAGCATGATCAACTGTCAACTAATAACTCTACAAAGTAGCAGTTCAGCATTTGTAAAAGTGCATACCATGTTGTGGAGTTCAAAAGTAAGCTTCTCTAGAACAGGTGAGTGTTCAAAAATGCACGCTAGTGCATGGAAATCATCAGGCACATACCAGTAGCCATTCAGCAACAAGGTCTTTAGATTTGTAAACACAGGGCACCATCTCAAATCTCTTTTAAAAATAAACTGCACAAAGTGCAAACAACATAGATCAAATAATCAACACTCTGAACATATTTGATTCATAACCATAGTCGGCGGCGCATGCAAAAGAAAAAGAAGCAACATATATCAAATTTCAACTTGACGACACCTAATACAAAAAAAAGGGTTAAAGATGAAACTTTAAAGTAAAACTATACCACGTCAGATGCAGATTTCAACACCAAGCTCTTAGCCTCCGATAAGCCTCTTAGAAGCACACAGTTGATACTGCCATTAGCTGTGCTATCAGAACTATCACAAGATTCACAATCACAAGTCCAAAAGTAATTTGCATTAGTGCAGCGGTCCCTACACGCCCCTGTTATTTTGACAGATGCCTCAAGTAATGAGGGCATCCCCTCAACAATGGGAGTCCTCCCTCCAAAATGCTCAAGGCGCAGTGAGGCAACATTTGGGGTGTAAATGTTGATGCGAGAATCAGAGCTGCCTATGGAAAAAATGATGATAAGATGTTTCAGGGACTCGTACACAATCTTGTTGACCGATGACAACTCACAGTCCATGAGCTTTAGATGATCCAAGGATGGACAGTTTGTAAAGTTAAGTGTGGACCTGTACACCAGCGAGCTCCAGCCTCCTCAGGTGCTGGGAGATGAGAGGCAGGTTGTCTAGTGGAAGAAAGGGCTCATCCTGACTGCGTACAAACATAGAGAGGCTGAGAACATGAACTTTGCACATCACAACATGCTGGAACCAGAGGTTTACGTGGGACACATCATCATGGCTGCTGAGCTGAGCATTGAACGCGAAATAGCATTTCTCGAGGGGTGAGTCTCTGCAGAGGAGCAGCAGATGGTTCACCAAGCTCCGGAGAGCCTCCACAGACTCCGGTTGATCTGGGTCGACGGACCCCACCCACAGGCCCGTGGCGGATTTCCTGAGGTGGCGCCATCTACGGGCAAGGACACTAGTGCGGACGGCCTCCTCAGATGGCAAGAAGCTAAGGATGTGTTCAAGGACTCCATCAGGCAGGGATTCAATGCCCCTGCTACCACCAGCGGGCTGCAGCACCGCTCCCTTGGCCGTTTTCCCTTGAGGCATTTTGCCGAACAGGAACCGGGCCTTGGCACTGCAGGACAAGATACGGTCAGAAGAAGAGGATCAGTTATGCTGGGAGATTTACATTTTCACCATTATTAAGATTGGCACTCGTCCGAATATCACTCCTAGGATGACACTTACAACTTTACCAGATGAGAGAAGTTTTTGTTTTAGATTTACCACATTTGCGCATGTGACATGCCACGTCAGCTCGACACACTGGCGCCTAGTCAACATAGGTATGTGAAATGTCCTTGCTGCCCCTGCCTGGCTCTTCTCTCCCCCTCTCCGACAACCAGGTCCCGCAACTCCTATCGCTGCCAGGTGGACCCCACTCGTCAGCTTCGTCTTCCACCTCCAGCACCTAGACCCAACCAGTGGCCTCGGATCCGGATATTCCGCAGACACACATGAGTGCATGCCAGTGCCACCCACACACACCTTCATGTACCGTACTAGGAGTAGTACACTTTGCAATGTCAGGCTTGTCAGCAGCTCAGTTATGCTTTGGGAGTGAAGCACAGTGTCAAGTGTAGTGCTTGCTGTCTGGCGACTTGGCAGGTGGTCTGCTGCTGCTGCGATGCGAGCTCGTCATGGCGTGCGTGGGCGGCGTGCTGGCCGCGGACACGCAGGGCGCGGCGTTGCTGGCGTGGAAGCGCACGCTGCGGGGCGGCGCGGAGACGCTGGGGAACTGGAGGGACACCGACGCGTCGCCGTGCCGGTGGACGGGCGTGTCCTGCAACGCTGCGGGTCGGGTCACGGAGCTCAGCCTGCAGTTCATCGACCTGCACGGCGGCGTCCCGGCCGACCTGTCCGCCTCCGTCGTGGGCGCCATGCTGACGCGCCTCATGCTCACGGGCACCAACCTCACGGGCCCCATCCCGCCACGGCTCGGGGACCTGCCGGCGCTGGCGTACCTCGACCTCAGCAACAACGCTCATGGGGTCGATCCCGGCCGCCCTGTGCCGGCCCGGGAGCAGGCTCGAGAGCCTCTACCTCAACTCCAACCGCCTCCGGGTCCATCCCACCGCAGCTCGGCAAGCTCAGCAACCTCAAGAACCTGCTCATGTGCAATGTCCGGACACCGTTGCTGGAGCTGGAAGACGAAGCTGACGAGTGGGGGTCACCTGGTAGTGACAGGAGCTGCAGGACCCGGCTGTCAGAGAGGGAGAGAGGAGCAAGGCAGGGGTAGCAAGGACATTTCACGTGCCCATGCTGACTAGGCACCAACGTGTCGAGCCGGCATGGCATGCCACGTGCACAAACGTGGTAAATCTAAAACTAAAACTTCTCTCGTCTATTAAAGTCGTAGGTGCCATGCTAACAGTGATATTCGGACAAGTGCCAATCTTAATAATGGTAAAAATGTAAATCTCCCAGTTATGTTGAGGGCAAACAGACGAGAGGTGGCGAGGGAGACGGAGACCTGGATGGAAGGCTGGTGCCGGCCTCACCTCACTGTCGGCGGCAGCACTGGTCTCGCAGACAGCCCATGTCCTTGGTCGTTCACGCACTGGCCTCTGGCCGGCTGGGGCAGGCCGTCACCCGCCTCCGCTTTGCTGGCTGGCCGCCCTGCGCCCGGACCGGCTGGCACCCGGCCGTCTGGTAGCCGGTCGCCTGCACGGCTGGACGCCGACGGCCCTGACCGCGCCACGCCCCAGCTCAGCCTGATGCCCGCGCCGGTGCCGCTCCCTCGCTCCTGCTCTTCTGCTCGCTCGCCCCGCTAGCCCTCTGTCCGGTGAGTAGTGGCCGCTAGGGTTTGGATTCGGCCGATTCGGGAGGATTGGGGATTTTAGGCATCGGAGAACTTCGCGAATTGGTTACGCACTTCGGCACTTGTGGAGAAATAGGCCCAATTAGGAAAACACTCGCTGTCCACTTGTGCGCTGGCCCAAAGTTGCGATTTGTTCATCATTTTTACAGGCACCCACGAGCACACCGGTGCCAATTGCTGAACAAGCTCGGCGACGGTAGAAAACGGACGTGAAAAATCCCGTTTCAACCCAGCCCGTTTTCTATTTTGTTCCGCCCGTTTCCGTATTTGTGGGATCCCGTTTCTGTATTTACAAAACGGGAGAGAGGTTCGCTCATTTCTGTGGAATCCCGCTTTTGTCCGAAATTGACCCATATTTATTCCGTTTTTCATCATATTTTCAATCTATGTGAGATATGCCTACAAATTGATATGGTTGTAAACCTATTAATCACAAATTATGTTAGCATGTTAACATATGGCATGCTAGTTAATATTGGACCGATAACTTCGTACGTGTATACTGTCTTGTGACTTCGTTCATGTATACTCGAGAAAATTTGATCATGTTATTCTAACTCAATTTTTCGGCTCTTCATCTGTATTTGTCAGTTTCCGTCTTTCCATATATCTCCATCCGTTTTTATCCCGTTTCCGCTAAAAATATAGAAACGGAAACGGTAGAGGAGCTTTTTGCCCGTTTCCATCCGATTTCATCCCTATAGGGGACTCTAGTAGACATGGCAATAAGTATCCCAAACCCAAGTACCTGATGGGTTTTACCCAATAAAGAGTTGGGTATGGATGATTTTCCTACCCACAGGTACGTTAATGGGTGGAATCCTCTACCCATAGGGTAAGGTAGGTGCGGGTGTGGATGTTGGTATATATTACCCATACCCGTCTACCTATAGGTAATAAATACATGTATATACAACTAGTCCCCTACTAAATTTGACCCATATAGTCCAAGTATTTGGTCCAAGCCTAACAACATGTTGATATACATAATGGTCGACAAACATATAACCCTAGCTCTCATTTCTCCCTCCCAATCTCCCAGCCGCCACAAACTATACACTCGCATCTCACCCCTCCACCGCTCAAACAGCCTCCAATTCATCTATCTCTTTCTCCTCTACAAGACCAGTGCTTCCCCCCTCGCCGTGCCATGTTGCAGGAGCAGCTATATCTGTGCTGAGCCAAGCACCGTGCTTGGTAGAGGTGTCAACTTCGAGTGCCTGCCGGTTCCTCCCCAATGAACACTGCAGCTTTGCGCCAAGTCTACATGGCCACCTCTGCACAGAATCAAGGTCGAGGGCTCACGAAATCGGGGTCGAGGACTCAAAGCATCACACATGGTGATGCAGTTGTAGCAGCACACAACATCGACACCCACTGCCTACATGCTCGCACAGTACCGCCGCACGGGTGTGAAGTCAAGTGCGGGTTACCCTGTCGGGTAGCATTATCTGTGTGGATGCGGGTATGGTGATATTTCCTACTCGCATGTAGGGACGGGTAACCCGACGAATGAAATTTCACTTATTGGGTACGAGTATGAGATAACATTATCTGTCGGGTACTTACCTATTGCCATCCCTAGACTCCAGACCCCTCACCCGTCCACCCATACACACACCACCCACCTTGGTTGCTAACTTTTTTTTTATTTTTAAAACCTTTTTTCAAAAGAAATTTACATTTACACCCTGGTTGCTAACTTTGATAAATATGATCCGTTCCCATTCTTAGTTGTGCTTCATGTGTTGTGGCTCTAGCCAATGGCGTAGGGAGAGGATGATTGGAACCATCTAGGACGGTCTCAATCGATGGGGACTATATGGGCAAGGGTGGTTTGGTCATTTCAGGTGGCCTGAGAAATGAAAAAAGAGGAAGTCTAAACAAAATAATTCGCAGCCACAAGGTTGAATTTCTTTTTTTGATCTCACACAAGGTTGAATTTCTAATGACGAGCGAATTGAATGTTAAAAGTGGTGGCGTGTGCATTTGATGTTAAATATCGTAATTTCTATGCTGAGGCATGTAGCGTGAGGAGCGTGTGTTTTATGTGTGGAAAAAAATTGGGTGGAGGCTGGCTGTAGCGTCGCCTCGGTGCAGGCCCAGCGCGGATGATAGGCACGTGTCCAAGCACTTCATCGCACGGTCAGGTGAGGTTCGGCTCGTCCGCTGCTACTTTCCCTCGGCACATTGGCTCCGCTGCAAAGGCTACGGCTCGGCTTGCCCACGCTGCAGCGCTACGACCGCGTCACCGCCGCCGCGCCGCTACGGGGCCGAGGCGCACGCGGCGCGCACCATGGCGCTGCAGGACCGCATCTCCGAGGAGGCAAGGGAGGGTGAGGTCAGTCACGTTACCCCTGCAGTGCCCTACGAGCCGTCACCGCCGATGCGCGCGCCATGGTGCTGCTGGACAGCGTCTCTGGGGAGGCAATGGAGGGCGAAGGTCAGCCGCGTTCCCCTTGGGTCGTCCATCTGCCGGTGGCGATGCCGGGCGAAGGTCCTCGTGCGAGCAAGGATCGGTGCGCCCGAAGCCCACCACATGCTCGATGGAATGCCAGTGACAGACTTAGAACTCTGTATAAGACTGCAGTTTCATGATTGTATCCCTTCTTTGTAGGCTGAGAGTTTGTACTGATTATAGTAAACTCAGGTCCAGGACTGCAGTCAAATGCATGTCATGTGGATGTTTCTTTTGAAATGGATAAGGTCTTTTTTCTTAGCAGAAAAGGATAAGCAGCTCATTGTCTGCAATGACCTTGTATTCAGTAAGTATTGCTATATTTGAAATCGAACAGAGAGGATGTTCTCAAACACATCATCTAGATGTTCCGTTTAGTGTAGAAATTCAAACAGTTGCATTGACAAGACCAAACCGTTGATGACTGAATGTTTGTATGCCAAAATAAAATAAACTGCATTCAAACAGGATGCAGTTAAGTCTTACAGAGTGCTATTAATTCAAACTGGAATTAAAATGATACAATTCACAGACCAAAAATGAGTATTATTCATTGAAATGTAACTTTCTAGAATATTTGGACAATGTGGCATCTTGTTCAACTCCAAGCAGAAGACCAGTGAGTCCACCATGGAAGAAAGGAGCTGAAATGTTCGAAGATGACCCATGGCGGTCGGCTGCTGCCGTGAGGCGAAGGCTGGATCATCCTCCATGTATTGCAGCGGCGAGGCGTGGCGTACGTGCGCCGCAGATCGGATTGCCGGCGAGAATTTTTTTTATTTTTAACACTTTTTTAAACTAATTTTAAATCTAACATTGTTTTATTTTTTTTTTCCAAAACTAACACTTTTGGCCGCGCCTATTGCCATGGCGCGGCAAAACGCCTGTGCCGCGGCATGCATGGTGACGCGGCGGGAGGATGACGTGGCGTCATCGTGGCAGGGTCTGCCACGCCACCCATCTTGGCGCTGTTGTGACGCGCCAGCGCTGGTGGCGCGTTAAGGCCTAGTAAAAGCCCGCGACGCCCTTACTGCGCCTGCCCTCGCCCTCGACCCCAACGCACGCCGCCGCCGCCTACGCCACCACCATTGGCTCAGCCCAGTGCCGCCGCCGCCGCCGCCGACCGCCAACGTGGCCGCCGCCGCGTCGCCTGCACCAGGCGCCGCCGCCGTCGACCGGGGCAGCGCAGTCCTGGCATGGACATATCGACAGCTATGCGTTGCCTGTCGTCGCACCTCAGGGTATGCGAACCTTGGGGGTTGCTCCTACCTACTCCAGGTTTGGTGTTTGGAACGATGGCCCATTGGGAGGCCCCTTGTTACTGGTTTCCCTGTAAGTACTTCGGTTCACTATATTCTTCGCGGCAGTTACATATGATGAAATTATTAATGGCTAATTCATTATCGTGTTCAATGTAGCATTGGAACGGGCAGGATACACTGCCTATAGCTCTGGATATCTAGACGCAAGCAGAGTTAGTTAGAGGGAATGCGAGGAGCAAGTACAGAGAGTACACGGACTGTCTCGACGTCCTGACACAGCACCAGGTTATGCTCTCTTTACTATCATACATGTGTCTTGTTCGATGTACACTATATCACAACCTAACTCAATCACGAAATATTCAGGTGCATTGGTGTCCTTGGGATGCTGCGGAGCTCCAGGATTATCTGAGTCCTGTCACTAGGGATGAGTCAGACGAGTATCGCTGCAACGTCCCTCTTATTTTCTTCCACGTGGTTGAGATTCACTTGCCCATCAGGGTTTACAGGCAGTTTGGAAGAATGATAGGCTACCCACCACCGCTTTACTCCACCAACCAAGAATTGCACGGGTGCGTTATCGATTAATAACAAAGTTACAATTCAGAGGTGTGTATGGTACAACTAACAATCGTTTTATTGCAGGTATGACCGCAGGAAGAGGTACAAGACCAAGGATTGGCGCGTGACAAACAACGCGTACATCTAGTTGTGGCAGATCAGGGACCGGCAGCCGGTCGATGCGGGTCCCCCACACGACCAGCACACCTTCGACGAGTACCTGCGGTGGCTTCACAGGTCTACGAGGACACATATCAAGCCCTCGTACACTAAGGAAGCGATTGACGAGGACGACGAGGAAGATGTGATCGAAGATGTGTACGACGTTGCCACTATGGACGACACACAACTACAGAGAGCCCCGATTCAAAGATACGTGGTAAGATACTCGAATGGTACAATTTGTTATCCATTTGGTATTAAGTATGTCTACTAAAACTATCCAACCACGTTTCTGTACCCAGGCGACACAATTATCAAGGCTGTCCAACGAAGCAACGTTTCAGCTACACGAGTCTAGAGGGCAGGGGCCAGGCGTTCTTTAGGCTTTTGTGGAGGTAAACATAAACTTGTCCATTCCGAAAATATTTCTTTAGTGTATATGCGTTTGGGAAATACACTAACTTTAACGTCTATTCATGCAGAAGGTGAAGCGGAGCTACAGGAAGCTAGCACAGAAGTTGAGCTGCATGGACACTCCTTGGGTGGAACCCAATTACTCGACGCGGTAAGGTGCCATGTCTTCTGGCTCTTTGAGGACACCAGCCGGCTCTTCTCAGCCGGTGACAGGTGCCGCTTCCGCTGCGCGTACACCACCACATTATAGCGCTGGGAAGGACCCTGCAAATGAGGACGACGACGACGACGACCCCCGGGCTTCCGCGTACATCACCACCAGCGGGACCCTTGGTAGCAAGACGAGATCGGCATGTCTTAGCTAGGTGGTGTCCCGCTTGATACCCAAGGAGTCTCATAAGTAGTAACAAAGGTAATTTCTTTAAATACGTAGGCTCCATGAATTAACGATCATAAAGATTATAAGTAATCGTGCATATCATATACTTGCAGGGTACGAGCCGTACGCACCGGCAACGCGACCACACCGACGTTGGCTACACTCCCAATGTGTTGCCTATAAATCCGAATATACATAGGCGTCCGTGGGATCTTTATACTTCTGGGACTTAGTTGGTTATGTCGAACTTATGTCGAACAAATATTGTCGTTCGAAACTTGCAGACTCATGAACCAATGAAAATGTTATGTGGCAACTTGTCAACTTGCGCACGAACTCCATTTATTTGCTTCATATTCTTTCCAATGCGTCGCGGCAGCACTGCCAGCGAGATTAAATAGCAACTAGTTCTGGAACCGGCAGTCCCAGCGTATCTTGCCGCCGGTGGCCGGCTTCTTGACCCCGATGCTCCCGAGCTTGGTCATCGCCGCCACGAAATCGCTGAAGAAGGCACCCTGACTGGATGCATAGTAGTCGACCGTGCTGCGCGATCTCATGTCGGAGTAGAGCACCTGGTCGGAGCCCAGGAGGCCCTTGCCGACCTGTAGGTTCCGGTAGAAGACGTTGTCGAAGCCCACCAGCGAGGGGTCGAGGAAGACGAAGGTGTTGGGGTCGGAGCTGCAGGTGCCGTTCAGCTGCGACGCGAAGCCGGGGTCCATGGTCGCGTCGCTGCCGATCCTCACCGACAGCAGGTCCCGTTCAATTGCAATTGAGGCTGGTCGGCTTCTGTCTGCGTCCAGGTCCTGCCGCGCCGTGGGCCTTGGCGCGTCAGTGCCGCTCCGTGGTCTATGGCGCGGCAGATCTTGCCACGTCGTCGGTCAGCGTCCCGTTTGTCGCCACGTCATTTCTCCGGCCGCGTCACCATGCATGGCGCGGCACAGGCGTTTCGCCGTGCTATGGCAATAGACACGGCTAAAAGTGTTAGTTTTGGAAGAAAAAAAATAAAACAACGTTAGACTTAAAATTAATTTAAAAAAGTGTTAAAAATAAAAAAAATCGCGAACGACGGATCGATGACAGGCGTCGCAGATGACAACTCCAACCGCTTTTGGCGGCACTCACGTAGTCACGATGTTCGAGTCGTAGCCTTTTCCTGCGTAATTTGCGGCGATAATGGGCTTTCTAGTCTATTGGATGAGCCAAGCCGGATGGAGAGCCAGGGAGCAAGCCGACGTGCCTCGCAGCAAATTTAGCCACGACCGCTTTTTGGCTGCTGTGGCCTGGTACAGGACGACTGCATCTATTTTTTTTTCCGTGTTTTATTTATGTTCCTCGCTGGCAAGAGAAGCGACGGACAGTTCATCTAGCAAAAGGGGACAGGAGGCCCACCCTTGATTATTGGAGATCCACGTACAGTCCCTGGTCGGCCGAAAGAATACCAAAAATTCTGTTGCCCGTATATATAGCATCTGCCTTGTAATCGGACGCAGATACGGTTCGTGATCAAAACGGAGAGATCATTCCAGCGGTTTATATATAAAAGAAGATCTTGCATTCTTGGTAGGACGCCGCACCGCAAAACAAACCATCATCCCCCGGACAAATCATCAGTAAAACATCACGAACCCATCTCTCAACCCACGGCGGATGGCGGCGGCGGCCTACCCTCCATGGGTAATGTTGGAGCACTCCTGCGCGCGGGAGGTCCAGGGCTGCTCCTCCTCCATTGCCGACACGAACACACTGGTGAGCTGCCGCACCACCAGCGGCCATCCCATCAACGTCTCGCTCTGCCTGGCGGCGCCCCCGGAGGGGTCGCGCGTATGCGTCCAGCTTCCCGCCGGCGTCGAGGTGGACTACGCCGTGGTCCTCGCGGCACACGGCGACTCCGTGGTCGTCCAGGTCGCGGGGATCACGAACCGCGGCGCGTTCTCCAGCACCAAGTCAACTGACCACTTCGTCTACAGCGCGGGCGACGCTGCCGCCGAACCCCCGCGGCCGCCGTCGCTGTCGCTGCTCCCGCCTCACTGCATCACCTATGAAGAAGACAAGCATCGTTATCTCCAGTGGCACTACCTGAGGCGTAGTCCCGAGTGTAACTGCCTGGATAGTGATAGCACATTAGCACCGGCCTCCTGCGCCATGGCGACGGCGATTTCTTGGTGGCGGAGCTCAAGATGGACTATGTGATGGAGGGGGAGGATCCGGGCAAAAGGCACAAGGAGGCCGCGCTCCACCTGCTCCGTTCCGGCTCTGGCGAGTGGTACGTCAAGCGGCCCGTGATCAGCCGCTATGCCGGCGGCAGTGAGTGTGTGGACCTGACGTCCTCGTGGCGAAACAGCATCGTTATCCCCGTCGGCGACCAGATGCTTTGCTGGGTCGACTTGGCGCGCGGCCTCCTCTTCTCGGACGGCGTGTTTGACGAGAGCCCCAGCCTGCGGTACGTGCCGCTCCCCATGGATCCCAATTTCCGCCATCCATCGTACCGGAATGTGTGTGTCACCGGCAACGGCAGCACGATAAAGTGTGTTAATGTCTTTCCCCGCTGCTGCTGCGGTGGCGCGGGCAAATCCTACTGCCGTGCTTCTCACCATGCATGCCTACGCCGTCCACACGTGGACGCTGAGGATGGACGACGGCATGGCCTGGGCAATGGATGGCACTCTCGACGCCGCACAGCTCTGGGCCCTCGATGGTTACAAGGGCCTCCCACGTGTCGAGCTGGACTACCCCGTCGTGAGCATGGACGAACCCGATGCCATCTGCTTCGTGGTGTGCGAGGATCATCATGAAAAACATGGTGACGAGACGACGTGGCGGATCATGGTCGATATGAAGAGCAAGACGCTTGGATCGGTCTTTCGCTACCCTGACCCCAAGGAACGGAGGTGCAATAGTTGGAAACATCTCGTTCCCAGCAGGGTCTCCAAATACTTCAACTCTAAACCAAGCAGCGGCCAGACACCAGGTCCAGCTGCACAAGCAGAAGCTATGCAAAACTTGATGAGCTCAAGGATTAACAATAAGCTGCAAGCAATGGACACCATGCAGGCAGCTTCACTGGAGGTGGCGACCTTGGCCGCGCTTCAAGAGATACCTGGCTTGGATCGTGATGATATGCTGAAGGCCTATCTCATTCTTATCTTACCCACGACGATAGTGGCCGCCGGTTCAGATCCCTTATGGGGCTGCCAATGGATTTGAGGAAGGATTGTGTGCTGATGGAGATCATGGCCAGTGAAGCTTGTGTTCTGTGCTCTGCATGCTCCGTGGACTTGCAACTAAAAGAATGAGCGCTAGAGACACACGAGGATCTTTTTTGCTTCCTTTTATGGCCTAAGTCGTGAGTTAAAACTCTGTTGTTTTTGTTTCTTTTGTGTATAGTAACATAGTAATTGGTCAATTTCTACTTGTGTTTCTTCGAATCCTATGTTTTTCTATACCTAGATAGCTAGAATATATCTTTTGAGGTATAATTGGTTTGGATGGTATGTTCTGTTGTTCAACTTTGGTAGCTATTTTTTTTCTTGGATCCAAATCAATTTTGTTTCCGCCAATCCTATCAACTGGTAATACCCTTTTTACCCTATCAATAGCCGATGACTTAGGGGTTGATTGACTTCTTGTTAGTAATCATGCACAAAGTAGTTATCAAATGCGTCATATATGCTAGAATTCTATGGCAAACTACATGTTGGTGTACGGAGGCGTATGCTTGTTTGCTGAAATTTCATCAATACAGTTCGAGTTAGACAAATCATGATTGTTATATTTGCATATGTTGCTGAATTTGTAGTTGCAACCTCCACAGCGTACAAGGATTGAGAGTAATTGACTAGATAATTAGCATCAACATAGCAAATTCTCTCATTCATCGGCATATTTTGTGGTGAAACCACATATTGTGAATTTGCTGCTGATGATTAAAGTGTGAATCATCACGTTGCATGTTAGCATAATTTCTCACATGTGAGGCCTCATAAGGATTGGCCAAACTCATCAAGTTAGTTTTCACTAGTAGAGAAACGACTTTTGATCCACTTCGAAATTTGGCTTTAGTCCCGGTATTTTTTGCGCCCGGGACTAGAGAAACCTTTAGTCCCGGTTGGTATCTCCAACCGGGACTAAAGGTCCTCGCCTAACGGCTCATCGCGCTCGGCACGATATAGGAGACCTTTAGTCCCGGTTGGAGACACCAACCGGGACTAAAGTGGATTTTTTACTCCCGGTTGGAGCCACCAACCGGGACTAAAAGTCCTCTAAGTTTTAGTGCATTTATTGCCGTGCTTTATGAGCTGATGACCAGCACTGAACTTTTAGTCCCGGTGCTTTACTTGTACCTGCTTGCATTTACAAGCTGATGACCAGCACTGAACTTTTAGTCCCGGTGCTTTACTTGTACCTGCTTGCATTTACGAGATTTAGTCCCGGCTTGCATTTACCTGCTTGCATTTACGAGCTTTAGTCCCGGCTTGCATTTACCCGCTTGCATTTATTGTCGACATCGAAAATGAAGACCTTTAGTCCCGGTGGTATTTGAGCCGGGACTAAAGGTATACTTTTAGTACCTTTAGTCCCGGCTGGTATTATCGGCCGGGACTAAATCTTTAGTCCAGGCGTTCTGAAGCCTCGATGGGCCGGCCAAGATCGCATAATATGCTGGAATTGCTGGCGATCCCCCACCTATTAGCACCACCTCGCTTGCTCAGAAGAGTGAAAGCTAACTTAAAAGCTCAGCTCTCGAACCAAGCAGCACGAACTTGAACAGGATTGTACCGCTGATCCTTGACTAAAGATCCTTTGTACTATAGTTTATATAAAATGTTGAACATTATAAACGTACGTATATTCTAGCAGCGTAGAATGCGTATTCAAAAACCAAAACGAATCATCAATTAAAAATAGGAAAAAAAGGAAAATAGAAATAGAAATAAAAAAACCTGGTAGCAGCGTGAAAATAGAAAAAAAAGAAAAATAGAAATAGAAACAAAAAAAAAAAGAAAAAAAAACCTTTAGCCCCGTTTGGGGTTACCAACCGGGACTAAAGAGTGCTGGCCTCGTGGCATGTCAGAAGGCACCTTTAGTCCCGGTTGGTGTTACCCACTGGGACTAAAGGACCCCCTTTAGTCCCGGTTCCTGACCCGGGACTAAAGGACCCCCTTTAGTCCCGGATGCTTGCTCCCGGGTGGGGAACCGGGACTAGAGGGGTTTCCCCATCGGGAGTAAAGCCCGTCTCTGTACCAGTGTTTGCCATCATAATTGTCCATCAACATATGAACTTGTTCCACTGCCGATGCATGAGAATATGCATTAAGAGTTAAAGTATGTGTAGGTTGACATTGTCTCTCACATATGATAACCAGAATTATAATTTGCATGATGACAACCACTAGCAGAAAATATATCAGCTGATGCAATGCAACATGCATGCCTATTATCATTATGACTAGCAACACCAGCACTATAATTCACGGAACTTACTTGCAAGTTGGACCTCGGGCTTGATGTAATAGTATACTTCATAGCAGCACCTTGGTACGCCATGATCAATGACAGGAATTTGATCCCCTAATTGCTTTTTGCTGATCTCCACAGTAACGATAGTAGAACGTAGCATAACAGGTCAATAGTGAGTAAAACTATAGATGACCAATACCAGATGTGATTGACCTTTGTTGCTAGATGCAATGGTAGTGGCGAACACAAGAGAGATAGATCAATCAAAAAAATTCAGCTATGAGATAAAGCCGAAACAATCGTTCCCTAGCGAAGTCATCAAAAAGTGTGTTGATGCGAATATTTGTCGCACACCTAAAGTGCTAGAATGCACAGATCTCGGATCAGGGAACCTGAGACAAAATTGTATGCATCGAACCATCCAGCGTCGGTGTAGACACGTGCATTGGACAATCACAACACCACGCTGGAGCATGTACATTCAATGAAAATATATGCACCGGACCGTTCGACGGTGGCAATATTGCACAGGCTAGAGAATCAAACACAGCTACACTGGAGCCAAGTAGGTCTAGCCAGTGGCGGAGCCAAGATGAGCACCTCGGGGGGGGGCTAATCAATAGAGATTTAGAACAAATGTCGAAGATTAACGGTGAAATCACGTTTTTTTTTCTATAGTAATAACAAGCCAAAATTACTCTCACGGGGCTGCAGCCCCCCCGTGGATCCGCCAATGGGTCTAGCCAACCTAGGCCTGCAAGAGGCTCCACAACAAAGAATGCATCGGGTATGAGCCAAGTAGGTCTAACCGACCTAGGCCTGCAAGAGGCAAGGAAAGGCAGATCTAAAATCTCATGGGTCTTCGCCCAAGGAACGATAGCAAATCATGCTTACATGGTGAAGAATGATAAGATTTAGGAGCAAACCAGCAAAGAGAAACTATCGCAATTATACGATGAAGAATGGTTAAGTTCTGGACAAACTAGCAAAATAAAGAACCATAGAAACTCTAGCCCAGGATGGACCAGTAGCTAGGAGTACATTGTGACTAAACACCTTCTCCACCTCAGTCCTTGCCCACTCCATCCTACCCCACCTTCTTTACTGATCCACATGACCTCGGTCAGTTACCCCAAATCCGGGCGCCTTTAACCGCCGCTGCTTCTTGACCTACTCCTGGATTGTGCCTCCATCACCATCCGACCGCCTTCAAGTCCAGCGTGCTTTTTTGTTGTGTATCACATGAACAAGTATAGAGCACATTGAACATAATCATATATAATATATAATATTCTCATCATTAACTCAACCAAAAAAAACATATTACATGTATAGTCATTATATATCACCCATATTAAAACTGATCTCCACATAGAAATGTTCCAAGTCCAAAAAGTAATGCTAGTATATACATATACAAGTACTAACATAAATATAAGCTAACGCTTTTTAGATAAAGAAAATGAATCCAGGTTCATCTCTTGTGACAATGAGAATTAAACAAATTACTGTTATACAAAAGAAACAAAAACAAAGAGTATAACTCAAAACTTATTAGGCCATAGACGGAAGTAAAAAAGTTCATTGATGCTGTCTCTTGTGCTCATTCTTTTATTTGCAGGTCTGCTGAGCATGCAGAGCACAAAACACAAGCTTCACTGGCTTTGATCTCCATCAGCACACAATCCTTCCTCAAATCCATTGGCAGCCCTATAAGAGCTCTGAACCGGCGTCCACTATCGTCATGTGTAGGAATCCGATAGGCTTTCAGCAATTCATCACGATCCAAGCTAGGTATCTCTTGAAGAGCGGTCAAGATCGCCGTATCCGGTGAAGGTGAAGCTGCCTGCATAGTGCTGTTGATTGCTTGCAGCTTATTATTGATCCTTCTCTTCCTCAAGTTTAGCATAGCTTCTGTTTGTGCAGCTGGACCTGGCTGGCCCGTGCTTGGTTTAGAGTTGAAGTATTTGGAGACTCTGCTGGGCAAGGGACGGCCCCATCTACTGCACCTCCGCCCTTCGGGGTAGCGAAAGACCGATCCAAGCGTCTTGCTCTTCATATCGACCATGATCCACCACATTGTCTCGTCGCCATGTTTTTCTTGATGTCTCTCGCACACCACGAAGCAGATGGCATCGGTTTTGTCCATGCTCATGACGGGGCTGTCCAGCTCGACGCGTGGGAGGCCCTTGTAGCCGTCGAGGGCCCAGAGCTGGGTGGCGTCGAGACTGCCGTCCATCACCCAGGCAATGTCGACGTCCATCCTCAGCGTCCAGGTGTGGATGGCGTAGGCATGGTGAGAAGCACGGCACTTGGATTTGCCGGCGCCACCGCAGCAGCAACGGGGAAAGACGTTGACGAACTTTATCGTGCAGCCGTCGGCGGTGACACACACACTCCGCAGGCTGAGATCGGCATCCTCGGGGAGCGGCTTGTACCACAGGCTGGGGCTCTCGTCGAACACGTCGTCGGAGAAGAGGAGGCCGCGCGCCAAGTCGACCCAGAAGAGCAGCTGGTTGCCGACGGGTATAACCAAGTTGTTTCGCCACGAGGACGCCATGTCGTCCATACATTCACCGGCGTCGGCGTACCAGCTGATCACAGGCCGCTTGACACGCCACTCGCAGGAGCCAGACCGGAGCAGGTGGAGCTCCTTGTGCACCTTGTCGTCCCTTTCCTTCACGTACTCCATCTTGAGCTCCGCCACCAAGAAATCGCCCTCGCCACGGCGCAGGAGGCCGCTGCTGTCAGGGTCCAGGTAGTGACATCCGGGCGCCTCTCCTCGTCTTCATAAGTGATGGAGTGAGGCGGGAGCAAAGACAGCGACGGCGGGCGCGGGGGCTCAGCGGCCGCGTCGCCCGCTTCCATTTTTTCGTTGAGATGGGCTTCGTGATCCTATATAGACCTATACCAATAGATTCTCCCCTATTTCTATAGCGAAGTAAAATACACCACGTCGTAAACTCTATGACATGGTGTCACAACTTTTATTTTTTGACTTCTCGACCCGTTCCGGGTCCTATTATAGATACACCTACTCTCTATTATACGTGACATGACGGTTTATTGTTGACCTGTATCTAATAGGTGGGATCCATTTGTCGGTCCTACCCCTCCACTTTATGTCTCTCTCCTGAACTTCTCTCTCTTCCCTGCTCGCCCGGCGCCATCATCGCCTAGGTCCGAAGCACAGAGGTGTCACCCTAGTGCATATTTGGATCGAGGGATGATTTGGAAAAGGAAAAAGACCATTAAGGTTCAAATTTGAGACATCACAAACGCATTAGACTCATCCTGTTGGGACTTGGGACTACCTCATACTCCTTTCATCCTTTTTAACGTGTGAAAAAATCGTTTGAAAAAATTGAATTTTAAATATAAGAATTTAAATGTAATTTTCGTTGGATAGATGATTTTAAATGAAAAAGTTATCAACTACAAAGTTGCATAACTTTTTGAGATCCTATAACTTCTATTTTGGTCACTTCTCCATCCGAGATCCTTAACTACCACTACAACTCACTTATCATTATAGAGCATATGGATTCCTTTGGTATTAACTTCTATAAAATCATGTGAATCAAATATTTCAATATCAAAATGACTTCAAATAAAAAACTTATGAACTACAAAGTTGTCTAAATTTTCGATATCAACAACTTTTGTTTTGGTTATTTTTCCATCCGATGTATTTTCCTATCACTACACACTCACTTGTGACTATAGAACATATGGACTCCTTTGGTAATCTTAGTAATAGAACTATTAAGTAATCCTACTAGGAAATCTCATTGTAAACCGAGTTAGGACTCGGCCTCGACTATATAAAGGAGGCGGGGCTCTGCTAAAATGGGAAGAAGAACAATTGTACAACATAACACTTCATAATCAATCCAAGCAAGAAAATCTAAGCTAGGATTCTTCCCATGTAATCTTGGGCGTATTAAGTCGTTACTCGATCTCGATCGAGGGCTAAAGGAGGGCAGGGCTTTCGAAAGGATAAATCAATTGTCTCTTGCGTTTACCAGCGCCGAGTTCGACATCTGTCGAAGGGCCGAAGCCAGATAAATCGAATCTCTTGTGTTTACCATCGGTACCCGTGGCCGGCGATATCGGCACGGTATCGATGGCTATCGATGTGGTAAAACATCGACAATTTGTGGCGCGCCCGGTAGGGAGCCTTGACTGACTTTGCATCCGAGACCTCGATGGACCTCAATAACATGATCTTCAAGCGGGATCGATTTTCATCTTGACTCGTGGATCTGCGAGGCGGACAACTTCTGACAAGCTTCAAAGCCATCTCCTCAAAGATCCGGATCATCATGAAGAATCCTCTATTTCGACAACTTCTGACGGATCAGCTCACGGAAGATTATGTGACCCATAATACCCGATTCGAATAAGATTCCACGGCTACGCATCCGACTCGAATTCAAGCTCCGTATCCGAGATGAAGTCCTATTCGAGTGCTTTCAAGAAGTCAAGTTCCTTTTGGCAAGATTCGAGCACAACCCAAAACAACTCGGATTACCCTCGGAATTCTTTCAAAAGGCGAGTTCTTTTCCATTTGGGCTCGACAACACGACAAAATCCTATCGGGGGACAGTTTGAAAGGTCTTTCAAATCAACACTTGGGATACCAGCAGCGGGGAGCTCGGGGAGGGTCTCGTACTAACGATAACATCGCAAGGCTGTATCATCCTTTGGCGAGGATCCGTTCACGAGGATAAGCGGAACCCAACTAGTCGGCACAACAACAACAGCTATTCTACCTTACCAAGAGGAGACTCAATCTGACGTCGAGGCGCATCTGAAGAAGTCATCGGCAACTCAAGCGGTATGAAAACTAACAACAATAACGGAGCGGCTCACGCGCGCGGGAAGTGCTCATGGTTCGGCGTCCTCGGTCACCATTAAACCCCGAAGCACCCGATGTCGAGGTCATCGGATGAATCGAGAATCAACATATCACCCTTTGCTCAGGGCTACGATGGAGAAACCGAGAGTCGAGGCGAGGCTAGAAAGAAAAAAACAAGTTGAAACAAGGCGCTTGACAGCGCTCGGCAATGATAGAAGCTGGACGGATCTGAGTCGAATTGGTGAATCGACAAAAGAAAATCACAACAAGAGGCGAAGAGGCGCACACGGTGAGTCGCCTTACGATAAGATTCGAGAAGCATTAGAAGAACTCGAGGGCAACTTCACATCACGGAGAAATACGAACAGCTCAGGACTTGCTCCGGTCAGCGATCCCAAACGCATGAAGAGAACCCGATCAAGACTACCGCGGATCAACAACCCATGAGAGCAAGAAGATCAAAATCAAAGGAAGTCCGCTTTTGAAAGACTTGGACGGCGGAAGCCATAACGGAGAAAGTAGGAGGAACATAGTCGGGGCCATCAATTTGAACAACCAAGGAAGACCGGGAGTAGAGGGCCTACCAGACTGACCTCGAAATTATTCCCATCAAAACAACACTTGGCGGAAGAAGGGCGAATCCGAATTCAAGGAAGCGGAGCGCATAATGATTCCCTGTTTTGCAAGCAGGTTGGCATCGATCTACGATTACCTCACAAATTCAAACCGTCTAATCACTCCAAGTATGATGGCAAAACCGAACCAAGACAATGGCTCGAGAATATATTCACAATCAATTGAACTAAGCGGAGGAGGCGATGATATCAAAACCTTGTTCTTTCCCATGGCCTTTGGGCGATGCCCCTCAATGGTTCGATAAATTGAACCCGGGATCGATCGAACTTGGGAAGACTTGCAAAAACTTTACTGTGAAAATTTCGCGGTATCATCACACACCGATCACTCATGCGGCCCTGAAAGGACTCAAGCAAAAAAAGGCGAAAGTCGAGAAATTACTATCGGCGATTCGGTGAACTACGGGCTCAAGTGCATGACATCACCGAGCGAGAAGTAATTGAAGCTTTCTCTCACGGAATCATGGCTAGGTGGCAATTTCAAGACTTACGCAAAGAAAATCAGAAACAATGAAGAATTGAGACGAGCGAGTAGAAAAAATGATTATTGCTGCGGAAGAAAAAACACGAGAAAGGTTCCGGATAGAAGCAACCAAGACAACCGGATAGGCAAAATCATCGAAATAGCGGACATCAAGAAAGAAAGCGTGAGACCGGACAATACCGTGGCAATGGCCGACAAATCAAAAAGTTTTCCAAACCCGGAAGATATGATGACATTGAAAACATCGTTTGCGTTATTACCCTAACGGGAGACACACCATCGGAAGCGCTACACTTTCAATGATCGATACGAGAAAAGATAGTAAGGAGAACAAAAAGAGGACAATCACAAGAAAGATGAAGACAACCACGAGGACAAAAGTTTCAAAACCCGGAGGCAGTAGCGATGATCTTCTCGGGGCCCCAGTTGCACAAGCAAGCGTCAAGAAAAACTAGCACTACGGACTATCATCATGCGGCGAGAACCGGCTACACCAAGATATCTCAATTGGTCACAATATCAATCCAATTTTCAAGAAGACCAATGGACTAAGCGTAGGGAGCGCGAGGCCATTACCCACTAGTCTTAGACCCAACTATTGCGGTATGATTTGTCACCAAAGTACTAATTGATGGGGGGCTGGACTCAACATCATCTTTTGAAACACTAAGGAAGATGGGACTACAACTCATTTGGGATGATTACACCAACAAGCACCCCCTTTTACGGAATAGTACCCGCAAAGCAGCCATGCCACTCGGACAAGTTACTTTACCGTCACTTTTGGAACTCCTGCGAACTATCGAGCGAGTTTATCAAATTTGAGGTCATGAGACTTGATTAAATCATATCATGCGATCCTCGGACGCTTGACCTTTGGCAAAATTCATGGCAATACCACATTATCCGTACTTATTGCTTAAGATGCGAGGACCCAGCGGTATCCTTTCTCTTGAAGCGATTTGAAGCGTGCTTTTGGCTTTCTGACGTTCGGGCAATCAAATTGCGCGGCAAAAGCACGAGCCGACAATGGGAGAAAACAAATAGCCACAATTGCTGCGGAGATAAGCCAAGAAGAATTAGAAATACCGGCTAAAAAGCCCGGCATCATCACACCACCAAAAAAAAGCCGGCGTCAAGCAAATCGATTTGGGCTTTGGCGATACCTCCAAGGCGGCAACCATCGGTGCTCACCTCTCGGCAAAATAGGAACTCGCGCTCACCAACTTTCTTTGGGACAACAAAGATATCTTCGCTTGGAAGCCGGCCGACATGCCAGGTGTCCCAAGAGAGTTGGGTGACCACAATTGATGTTAATGAAAACTCCAAGCCTATAAAAAAGCAGCAGCTCTGACGATTCTCACCCGACAAAAAGCGCGATTAAAAAGAAATCACAAAAGCGATGGCGGCCGGATTCATCGGAGAAATCCTTCATCCGGATGGCTAGCAAACCGGTCCTTGTGCAAAAGAAGAACACAGACGAGTGGCGTGTAATGCGTCGACTACTACGGATCTCAACAAACATTGCCCAAAAGATCCATTGGGCTACTGCGCATTGACGGATAGTCGACTCAACGGTGAAGTGCGCACTATTATCCTTTCTCGATTGCTATTGAGGGTATCACAGATTGCATTAAAGAACAAGACGAGCAAGACTTCTTTTATTACTCCGTTCGGTGCTTCTTTTGTTACAAGACCATGTCGTTTGGACTAAAAACGGCTGGTGCCACATACCAAAAGAGCTATACAAACTTGCCTTGGAGATCAAATCGGTGAAAATGTGGAGGCATACGTGGATGATGTAGTGGTGAAAACAAAGAACCCAGACACCATGATTGAAGATTTAAAGCAAACATTTGAAAACTTGAAGAGATGGAGATGGAAATTGAACCCAAATAAATGTGTATTCGGAGTTCCTTGAGGCAACTACTCGGATTTTTGGTCGGTCGGTAGCAGGATTGAAGCCGACACCAAGCAAATTCGAGCTATAACGAGAAATGGGGCAACCTAGAAGTATCAAAGATGTTCGAGAAACTAACGAGGATGCATGGCGGCCCTCAATCGTTTCATATCAAGACTCGGAGAAAAGGGTTACCCTTCTTTAAACTACTAAAGAAGGCAGACAAGTTTGAATGGACAAAGGAGGGTGTGAAGCTTTCAAGAAACTTAAGGCATATCTCACATCCTCACCAATTCTCACACCCCCAAGGAAAGATGAAGACATGATGCTATACATTGCGGCGACTACTCTTGTAGTCGGCCACGACAATAATCGTGAAAAAGAAGAAGAAGAAGGGCGTGTGTATAAAAGTACAACGACCCGTGTACTACATCGGTAGTATTATGCGAATCAAAAATCCGGTACCGCATGTACAAAAACTACTCTCGCCCTACTTATCACCTCCATAAGCTTAGCCACTATTTGAAAGCCACAAAATTACCGTGGTGACAGACTTCCCGCTCGGAGACATTTTACTATGAGAGATCGACGGGGCGCATATCAAAGTGGGCGATTGAACTTGGAGCTCTTAACATCGACTTCACCCCACGGAAAGCAATCAAATCTCAAGCCCTTGCCGATTTTGTGGCGAGTGTGGCGAGAGATTCAGCTGACCTTTATCGGATACAATCCTTGACCCTTTGGAAGATGTACTTTGATGGGTCGCTCAAACTAAGCGGGCAGTGCAGGCGTTCTCCTCATTTCTCGGAAGGAAAACAACTCAAGTCGTCCTTGAGATATTATGGCAAGCTACAAATAACGAAAGCGAGAATATGAAGCCCTCATCCACAGACTCACGAGTGGCAATTACCCTCGGAATAAAGAGATTACTCGTCGTATATGGCGATTATTGATGAGTCATCAACCAAGTAAACAAAGATTGGGATTGCACAAAAGAAAACATGGGTGCTTCTTGTCTTTGAAATACGGAAACTTGAAAAATATTTCCAAGGATTAGAAATTTTACACGTCTTCTTGATTCCAACATTGCGCGAGATGTCCTTGCCAAGCTTCGGATCGAGACCGAGCAAAGGTTCCACCGGCGTATTTATAGAAGAGCTATCAGTTCCCTCTATCAAACAACCCGGTGAGACATCCAACGAAATTCAGGCTAAAGGCGTTCAGATCTTGGTAATCAACACCTCATGGACCCAAGTTTTCATCGACTATATCAAAGAAAATAAATTACCGGGTGAGATAAAGCGGAAGCCACCCAAGTTGTTCAGAGAAGCAAAAACTACGTTTTAGTAGGAGATAGACTCTCTGGAAGAAGCGACATCATCGGAGTACTCTGAAATGTGTTTCATTTGAGGAAGGCAAAGAGATCCTAGGCGAGATACACTCGAGGTTCTGCTGCGGAAATCATGCCGCTTCAAGGACCTTTGGTTGGAAAAGCATTTATGCCGGATTCTCTTGGCCAACCGCTCTAAAAAAGCGAGAAGAACTTGTCGAGAAAATGCAAAGGTTGCCAAATGTTTGCAAAGACAAGCCCATGTGCTGACTCACAATCTTATCGCATCCCACCAGCTTGGCCTTTTTTTTCTTTGAAATTTGGATCAAGTGGGACCCCAGAAGAAAGCAAAAGGCCGAGTACATCTTTGTGGCAATCGACAAGTTCACCAAGTGGATTGAATACAAACCCTCTCATGAAATCAAGCGCAACCAAAGCGGTCAATTCATCCAAGAAATTACGCACCGCTTTGGCATGCCCAATCGAATCATCACAGATCTAGGCTCCCCTTCACACGACTCTGAATTGGAAGCTGGGCACAAGGCTATGGTTTCGGTATAGACTATCGTCATTGCACATCCGAAGCCAGCGGACAGTAGAGAAAAGGCCAATGGACTCATACTAGCGGATTAAAACCAAGGTTATCTGAAGAACTAGTTGACTATGGGTCCAAATGGATTGAAGAATTACCAAAAAAGTAGTATAGGGGGCTACGAACTCAAATAAGCGAACAACAGGCCATTCACCCTTCTTCCTAGTTTACGGATCGAGAAGCCGTCTTGCTGCTGCCGACTTGATCTGGACATCACCAAAGATAGAACAATACGATGAAGGAGAAGCGAGAACAAACAAGAAGATTAGAACTCGATGACTCGGAAGAAGTCGAGAGTAAATGCTACCCTCAATCAGCCGAGATACCTACAAGGTTTAAGGCGGCACTACAACAAAAGTACCCATCCTCGATCACTACAAGTTGGAGACTTAGTACTAAGAAGGATACAAAAAAGGGTGACAGACGACATAAGCTTCTCGGTCCATGGGAAGGTCCGTTCATTGTCACAAAAGTCACCGGACCCGAGCACATACAAGTTAATAAGCGAAGATGAAAAGAAGTCGACAATACATGGCACATCGACCCGACTAAGAAGATTCTCTGGCGTAAAAACAACTCAAGATAAAAGCAGATATGCAAGCCACAAGGGACCAACATTCACAATCGACGAAAAGGCGATATTCTTCGACAACATATGTATTAGTTCATATTCATGATCAATAAAGATGATATTCATCCTGACATGTCTTATCATGACTTCAACGAGTTGTTTACCCGAGAAGAAAAGCAAAATGGTGAAAACATGCTGAGCTTCGACCCCGAGCTTGAAAACACGCTTGAGCCCGCCGATGAGGGTAGCTAAAAGCTAACACCGAAACAAAAAGCAAAATGGTGAAAACATGCTGAGCTTCGGTAGAAGCAAAATAGTGAAAACACGCTTGAGAGCCCGCCGATGAGGGTAGCTAAAAGCTAACACCGAAACAAAAAGCAAAATGGGTGAAAACACGCTGAGCTTCGGCGAGAAACAAAATAAGCTGAAAACACGCTTGAGCCCGCCGATGAGAGGTAGCTAAAAGCTAACACGAAAAAAAAAAAGCAAAATGGTGAAAACACGCTTTGAGCTTCGGTGAGAAACAAAATAGCTGAAAAACACGCTTGAGCCCGCCGATGATGAGGGTAGCTAAAAGCTAACACCGAAACAAAAAGCAAAAATTTGAAAACACTTTGAGCTTCGGTAGAAACAAAATAGCTGAAAACACGCTTGAGCCCGCCGATGAGGTAGCTAAAAGCTAACACCGAAACAAAAAAGCAAAATAATTTGAAAACGCTTTGAGCTTCGGTAGAAGCAAAATAATTTGAAAAAGGCGCTTGAGAGCCCGATGAGGCCAAAACTAGTCAACGAAACTGAACTCCAAAAGACCCTCCGACTCTTCGTTCAGAAAAGCAAGAGGCTCGGGGGCTACATCCAGATAGGAATACTTTTCCTCGAGAAAAGTACAAGCGCCACTCAAAAGGCAACATTCTATGCTTGAGTCATTTTTCATATAGCGGTGTCAACACAAAGATTTACATCTAACAAGTCACAGTAGCGGACAAAGCACTCGACAAATCGAGGGGTCTCGTCGAGGATAACACGAGTTGTTTTGTGGGCGAAGCGAAAAGCGGGACAAAATACTCGGCCAAGACAAGTAACCCGACCACACCCGGGCAAAGAATACATCAGCGAAAACAAAGAATCTTCATTTAAAGAGGAGTGTAATATTACAAGAAGCTTTACAAGAAAGCTGGTCAATCGGATCGAGGCATTATCATCGGAAGGAAATGTCAATATTTAGACTTTCTACAACCCTCTTGGCTAAACCTAACCGACCTCGGGCTCCATCCTCTCATGGCGTCAAGGTATTCTTGGCTTTCGACTTCCTCTGCTATCTTGGACGAGGCGCCTCTGGAGCAAGGACCGGACACAGGCTAGCACATTCTTGGTACATACTTGGGCACACTTCTTTGCAAATTCTTGAAGCGAGTGAGGAATCATCAAGGGGAATGAAGCTGCGCCCAAGATTGCCCGTCGTCATTGAGTCAGGAGAACATCGACTCTTGAGCGAAAAGATTTCCCAGAGCGTTCCAATTTTGATTGGTGGCCGTCGCTTGACTTCGGTCAAGCTTTCAATAGTTCTTTGGGGCTGCACAAGATCTCTATCGACTCGCGCCTAATCAGCTTAGCAAGGGCAAGTTCTTCCTCGGCATGAGTAATTACCTCCTCTCGACCTTATTATGACTAGAAAGCGGACTAGAGCCTTCATTTCATCGATGCTCTCAGAGAGCTTGACTTCTCGGCTCGGAGAACTAGACAAGACACCCAAGAACAAGTCGTGAAAAAAAAAAGAAATCAAAATACAAAAAAAAGCAGGCGAGAACCAGCGGCACCTTTGCATTCATTCTTCTTGAGACTCACTTGTGGTCTCCGTCTCCACTACCCAGACACGAAGGGTTTTCTCCTCCTTTTGGTGCATTTGGCGTTCATCTCCAACTCGGCCGGGAGAAGGTCGAGATCGGCTTTTAGAGCGTCCACCTCGGAAGACAACTTTCTCTCATTTTCGGATGAGAAAAAAAGCGAGAATGATCACGGGAGAAAGGTGAGCCAAAGAGACAAAAGAAAAACAAAGGCGTAGGACGGAGGAAAAGCGAGCATGCAAAAAAGGCAGCGGTAAAACCTACTGGAGCTTTTCACCAAAAGAAAGTCGCTAGGGTCGACAAGCTCCCCAGGCTGCAGTCAGCTCCGACAATCGATGGGTGGCATGTTTGTTGCACCACGTCATCGGAAGAAGAAGGACCGCGGAGCGAGAGAAGGGAAGGAGAAGCGGATGGGGCGAAGAAGGAGCGACCAAAGCAACCTTGGGGAAGCGGAGTCAAACCCTCGGAAGGACCGGTAGCGGCAGCCACGATCACCTCGGGCGGCCAAAACCGCATAACCGCGAGGTAGCTCTGAAGCCCCCCGGCAACTTCATCAGCGAGAATCTTGTGAATCACGAGGCTCGAGAACTTCGTTAGCGCGGCGGGAAGCGAGAGAAGAAGTCGATGAAGGAATGAGAGAAGGCGAAACAACGAAAAGTGATAAAAAAAGGAACACCGATAAGAACGAGAGGAAGGAAAATAAAAGCCAAAAAGATAAAGCTAGAATCTACTCACCCAACCACTCTCTTCTTTGAAGCCAAGAGAAGGCCTCATGGGAGGAACCACGACAGTAAAAGCGTCCCGCCACCCCGTGACGAGAGCGGAATAGCCAAGCGCGGAGCCAGCGGAAGGGCGGGCTGGAGGCAGTGGAAGAAGTAGAACTTGAAGAGGTGGTACAACTCGTGCAGGGCTTCAAAGAACTCGACACGGAGTTTGAAGAAGAAGAGAAAATCCACAGGAGCCTCGGAAGAGCTCACCAAGACCTCCGATTACTTCAAAAGATCAATACTAAAGGTCAAGACAAAGAAAGAAATTCAATGCAACAGGAATATGAAAAGCAACTCACCGCTTGCGCATGATGAGGGTACTTCATCATCTTCTTCATCCTCGACCAAGAAACAGAGCACTCTTTGAAAAAGGATAAAAAGTAATCGGATCATGAGAGAGACAAGAAAATAAAAGAACAAAGAGCATTAAATGAGCTCACCTAAGAGCATGCTAGCAACAAGCTGGAGTACACGAGAGAGTACTTGGTTTGCGAGGCTTCTTGAGAGCGAAGCGGGCGGATGAAGACCCATCCGTTCGCCCCCCTCTTGGGACACTGCGAGGACCCGCGAGGACTAGGCGAGAACATATTCTTCATATACATCAACAAATCCGGAAGAAACCCGGGAAAGGCGGTAGAGGTTTGGGACTTACTAATTGTAGAAGTCCCGGCAAGTCTATCTCAGTCTACCTTACGGCGAGAAAGCGTCGGGAGAGGCCAAGATCGACAAAGTTCCGCCCAAACTCCTGCGAAAAAGGATAAAACACGAGACAAAAGAAAAGCTAAGCAAGAACAAGCGCAGCTAGAGTGCATAAAGTACTCAAACAAAAGATAGACAACTCACGGTGAGGCGGGTTGTTGGTGAGAACTTCGGTGTGATGAGGGGAATGGCGCTCTCCCCTTTCGGCATCTTGAAGGCGCTCGAGTACCTCCTCACGGTCAGCTCAAGAGCTGGGACCATGCGTGAAGGATCCTCGGCCCCGAGAATACTCAAAGCCAAGATGCTCCCGCTCTTTCAAAAGGCTGAACCGGCTGACGAAGAAAGCTCGAAAGCGATACCAAAGCCGGTCAAACCCTCTTTGCTTGACATGCTAATCCTATCAAGGGTGCATTTGGATCACTTGAATCTCGTGGCGATTCAAGTTTCTTGTCCCATCGGTCATTCACCACAGGACCGGATCCGGGATGAATGGCAAGGGAAGGATTAAATTGGCGGCGTAAAACCACTCGACACGCCAATCTTTTCTGAGAATCGACCAGGTCATAGTCAAAAACTTAATTTTGAGACCTGGCGGCCTGAATCCCTAACCGCCAAAACGCTGGTTTCTTCACGGCGGGGTTGAGGTTCGAGAACGAAAGAAAAAGCGAAAAAGAGGAGAAGAAGGAGGATTCAAGGAAAGCCGCATAAAGATGAGCGAAAATAGAAAGATGGAGAATGGCATTGGGGGTTAGGTGGTTCGGACTAATCCCGAAATAACCAAAAGCGATGAAGGAAGCGAGCGAGGAAGGCAAAAAAGTCCGGTAGCGGACAAAAAAAAGCGAAAAGGACAATCTCACGGGACCGGGCTGGAACCCGATGCTCGCCGGAACCCTCCATTCAGTGATGACTTTGCTTTGGATCAAGCCATCGCTGAGCTCGCATGATTGGTCTTCGTTTGTTGTTGGGGCCGGCCAAACCTTACGAGCAGCCCTCATAGCCACGAACTCTGATTTTCGATCAAAGAAAGGATGATTCCTCGTCTCTGAAGGTCGCTTTGAGACTTGCTTGCGGTTTTCTTCTTTCCCATGGTGGCGGAAGCAAAGAGAGGCGCTAAAGAAGATGTAGGATGATGATGCTCGAGATTCTGGCGACGGTGGCGGTGGCGGATTTAAAGCTAGGGTTTAAAAGGCAAGAGTTGGGCGACAAAGGGTCTTTAAATAGGTTTCTCGGTGATACAAGCGGCCCACAAGGCCGATAAAACACAATGTGGGAGCAGCGACGGTCCATTTAAGCCTTGAGCTAAAACAATGGAGGCACAAATCCACACAGCAGTACAAACCAGCAGGCGATTTGAGACTTATCCGTCCGGCACCACGGCGGGGTTATCGGATCGCTACAAGAACAACTCGTCAAAACAAGAAGAAAGAAAGAAGAAAGAAAAGGCTACCTCACAAGGAACAAAAGAACCGGTTATTTGAGAAAGAACCGGTAATCTCATGGACAACGGGGATCATAGCGAGAAAAGTAAAAGACAACTTCGAGAAGACAAGATTCGTTACATTACAAGCGAAGATTACAAATCTTAAAGACAAGATTCGTTACATTACAAGCGACTTCAAAAATAGAAGATTACAAATCTTACAAGACCCAGCGAACTCGGCACTCTGAAAAGCAAGGTAGCAAAGAGGAGCAGCGGACACGGCTAGGCTCTGGAGCGACTCGTGTCCCAAATTGCTACTCGGAAGGACAAACCGCCATCAGCTACTACTTTTTTCTTCAAAGGAAGGGCCTTGAGTGCACTCAAAAGCGGAATCGGCTGATGACTGGCGAGGACAACATGGAAGCGAGAGAAGGCGGCGGGCATCTGTCTACCCAAGACCGATGTAATCGCATATGGTGTTGATCTCTGCTGCGAGACGATCTCAAGGCAGGTGACGAGATCAACCCAAGCGGCGGATGAAGGCAAGCCCACATCACAAGACTTCCTCAACTACCACCACATACATCACGGCACAATCTTTGTCATGGGATTAGCCTACCTCTAATCCCTATCACAAGACTTCCTCCGGCTACGACAAGACACACAGGAACTACAAAATATGCAGGGGCTGCTCTACTTCACAAACTACCATGCTCATATCCACGAAGGTTTCAGCGGAATATCAATAGATGAAAACAAGCACTCGGGACGAGTATTTATAGACCAAAGGCGGCGCACATGGACGAGAAGTCTGCAAGCGAAATAAGCGACAAAGAACACGGTGAAAGGACGAGGACTCAATAATGGGCGACTTCGAGCGAGAGGAAAGCGATTGCTCGAAAGGCGGGCATATTAGGAAGGATATACCATCACGGTACAACCCGTGAACAAAAAGCATTTACACTCAACCACCACCATACAACTACATCGGCAATGACGGACTATCAAAGAATCGCCAAGACCTCGCATCAGAGTTCTTCTGAACAAAACAACACGGGTATCGCTCGGGGGCTCGGCCGACATCACAGATTAATCAACACTAAGCTAGGGAATTCGGCCCTCATTTCAACTACTCCGGGGCTCGAGAACCAAAGACAAAAGACAAAAAGTACAAGAAACTCAAGACTACAGCAGCGATGGCGCATCAAGACTCTTCAACCGACTTCTTTTTCAAAAGAAAAGAACTCGGAGAAAAGCAAGGCTGCGGGATACATAGCCCCAATTTTTTTGAAGGCGAGAATCTGGACCCTCCAACTTTTGCAAGCAAAAGCAAGAGGCTCGGGGGCTACACTCGGTGAGTGCAATTTTATGAAAAATTGCACCCAAAAAAAGAACCGGACATAGGCTGGGAATTTTGCACACCATGAAACTACTCGGATGATGGTTTAATCCAAGACTAAAGGACCGCAAGCGGAAAGATACCACGAAACTACTCGGATGATGGTTTAATCCAAGACTAAAGGACCGCTTGGAAAGATACCACGAAACTACTCGGATGATGGTTTAATCCAGGACTAAAGGACCGCCGGAAAGATACCACAAAAACTACTCGGATGAGGACAAAATTCAAGTCTCGGGGACTACTTGAGCCTGATTTTCAAACAAACATAAAGGATCAAGACCCTCAACTTTTTGTTCCAAATAGCAAGAGGCTCAAGGGGCTACACTCGGTGAGTGCACTTTTTCTCGAAAAAGCGCACGTCACCAAAAAGAACTTCCTCATGAGACTACTTCAAGACATTATGACAAAAAAGAACCGGAGCAGAGCCATATTGAGTTCTTTTTTGACAAAACTTCAACGAACAATCGAGCAACTTCAAGACTAGATCCTCCGGCTCCTTGTTCCAAATAGCAAGAGGCTCGGGGGCTACAACCAGATGGATGTACTTTTTCTTCACAAAACACTCACCACTCGAAGGTCCCAAGAAGCGCTACAAGATTTCCTCGAGAAAGCACTTTCGGATAACATTTTGTTCCTACCTAACAAGACTTGAAGGAGCAAAGCGAGACTTTGAGCTCAACCATGAAGTGCTCGGGGGGCTTGTCGATCTGGGACCCTGAGGATACCCCTTAAGAGAGAGAAGATCTAGTTCAACTAGGATTCTTCCCATGTAATCTTAGTAATAGAACTATTAAGTAATCCTACTAGGAAATCTCATTGTAAACCGACTAGGACTCGGCCTCGACTATATAAAGGAGGCGGGGCTCTGAAAAAAAACGAAGAACAATTGTACAACATAACACTTCATAATCAATCCAGCATAAAAAGGCAAGCGGTGATTGGGCGTAGTAATGGTCGCATTACTCGATCTATTTCGGCGGCGGCGGCGCGGTGTGGCTTGGGCGTCCGATACTCTGATGGGAGACTTGCCAGGCGCGGCGACATCCCAAAGAGTCCGGATGGCCGATCAACGGTGCAGTGGCCCTCTTCCCATCTTCCCCGGCGGCCCTCATGTCGACCACATGGCCGTCAAGGTAGTAGCCGATGGCTGCATTGGGGTCCAATTACTGTGGACGTCTGGATGAGCAGTTCTTGTCGATGGGGCTCGATTTATTGATTGCTTTTATATCGATTTGTGTTCGATTTGGGATACAATTTGTATACGATTCGGGATGTGTGCGCGCTATGATTTGTTGAGTCCCTGTGATATCGTTTTGGCCAAACCGGTGATGCAAGAGAGATCGGACAGGTTTAGACTTGTATGCTAACCTGTCTTCGTTGACGTACGTCTTGTGGGCTGGGCCATCGGTGGACGTGCACGTCCTGCCTTTGCCTTGCTGGTGGTGGTTACGGATCTGATTTGGACTGCGAGCTGGAAATGGATATTAGTGTTGTGTAAAGTTGGACAGAAATTTTTTTTGTTGGCAGAAATTTTGCCTCTTTAATATTAGGGATAGATTAAAGTCGGCAAGGGGTTAGTTGTCGTCGTATCTCGGATTCCACATATCATGATAATGACTTATTAATAATTAAACCAAATAGAAATATTTATTTATTACGTAAAGAAAAGATCAAAGTTTCGAAGACTCGTAGTACTGTATTTATTATTAATCTTTATCTTTATAAGGAAAAACAGGGTTGCTGATTATTAGGAAGTAAATAAAAAATAAAAACACGCAAAGGGCACGGGAGAATGGGAGATGGGACATCACCAAGGCAGGGCCAACACTTTCCCTAAGACCCCAACGGAACTCAACCTACAAGCGTAAGAAAAATAAAGAAGAGAAAGCAGCGGGAGAAGGAACAAATAGGAAAATTGAAAAAATAGACACGGACACAATACATGTTTAGGCTGGACGAAAATTTAAAAGTGACAGAAATTTTACCGTACACTATTGATATCAGTATTAAAAATATACATAATGCACCTAATAAAATATAATAAAAGCATGTTTCGTTTTTTACATGCATGTGTGTTGTTAGTCTTTTCTTCCAACAATGACCTACTCCTGGTGTCCAGCAAATAGCCACTCAACTCTTGGTAGTTTCTTGTATGCGTCTAGCAAAATCACCAGCTTGGATTTTAAATGAGCTTCTGCCCTTCACGAAAATCGTGCACAGCAGATGGTCACCAGCGCACGCAGCTTTTGCCTTCGATCAATTTTCTGTAGCTGGGATTAAATAATCGTTTTGGTGGAGATAGCATACTCATTTCCGTTTCAAAAGCAGGACCTGTGTCCGACGCAGACACCACACATGTGGCCCGAGGGAGCGTGGTGAGCGCGGTGCGTTGTTCAGGTACGCAGACCGGGCGCGGAGCAGGCGGACTCGCGATTAAGCTGAGACAGGGCGAATACAAAATCCAGAATCCGAATACGAACAGAGATTAGAGTTGGACGAAAAAAATTGGGCTGGCAACTTAGACGAACATATTAATGAAGAAATGTACGAATTTAATTACATTAAAAACATAAAGCCCGTTTCATAATCTTTATCACCAATATCATATAGATCTAGCTTATAGAAGCCTAACAAAATTGATTTTACTTTTTTTAATACTTTTGTAATTATTGATCTTTATCACCCATGACCTATATTTTATATTTCATCAGGCAATGGATCTTCTTCCTTAGTACCCATTAACTCACTGCATGTTTTTAGATGATATACATGATACGCTTTGCTGATAATTTTTTTTAAAACCTGATTAGCAATTGAAATTGAACCCAATGAAAAAAGGTATTACCGTGGGATGAGACCTGGTAACGGTGGAAGTCCAAATCCAAACTAAAGAAATCTAAGGTAGGAGAGTCCTCGCGTATGTATTATGTATTGGGGTAAAGTATTTTTACCTTTTTCCATAGTGCTTGACGTTATTGGTGTAAAAAATCTATGTCTCGTGTTCGATCTTTATTTGTACTATTTGCTAACAAGTGGTATCTAGATCCAGACACTGGATTGAAAAAAAAAGATTAGGGTTTAATTCCCTGTTCGCTGCTGCTGCGCGTTTGGTTCTTCTATTCGGCGCGTTCCTCGCGCCGCTGTTCCCTACGGAGTTTGATCGCGCTTGCTGCTGCCGAGATCAAGGCAGAGTCGACCTGCGGCGCCGGCCTACTGTGTCATCACCAACTTCGAGTTGAAGCCGGTGTTCCAATTCCAAGGCGGCGTGGAGTTCCATCTACAAAAGCTGCGTCGTTCCTGGCTGTGATTAGAGGCTTGGAGTTGCGGTCCCGTTCACTTTGATCTTATATTCTATATTTTTCAGCTTGTTTTCTTAATTATAATAGTATTTTTTTCTTATAATAAATTAGCTAAAACAATATTTTAACTTATTTTTTCAGCCAACAAAACGGGACCTGCGACTGCGCACGTCAATCAAGCCTGCTGCTGCGCATCATCAGGTGGCCGCCGCTGTTCCTTGCTGTCCGTGAGTTTGATTTCTTGCTGCGCACGCGAATCCAGGTGATCAGATCAGATTGGTTTGCTGCTCGTGACGTCAAAATCAATTAAGGATAATTTTGCTACATCTACATGGTGAAATGTACCAGAAGCTACGGAAGCTATACACAGGCTGTTATTTCTTCACCATGTCGATAAAGTATGATCTTCCACCACTGCATCACGACATCATGTTCGCTTTATGGCAAGTCAAGATGCGGGCTATTCTTACACAGGCTGAAGTGGATGATGCTCTTGATAAATTCGGTAACAAGGATTCCAAGTCTTGGACCGATGAGGAGAAGAGAAAAGATCGTAAGGCCTTGACTTAAATTCAGCTTCATCTTTCAAATAATATTTCGCAAGATTGTTTGCGAAAGAACACTACAGCTGCTTTATGGCTCAAGTTAGAGTCGATTTGCATGTGTAAGGATTTGACAAGCAAGATGCATTTGAAGATAAAGTTATATACACACAAGTTGCAAGAGGGTGGTTCTGTGCTTAACCATCTTTCGGTCTTCAAGAAGATCGTTTCTGATCTACTGTTTCTGATCTACTGTCTATGGAGGTAGAGTATGATGATGAGGATTTAGGTCTCATTCTTTTGTGCTCTTTGCCTAGTTCTTTTTCAAACTTCTGAGATACATTATTATATAGCAAAGATACTCTAACGCTTGATGAGGTTTATGAGGCTTTGCACGCCAAGGAAAAGATGAAACGGATGGTGTCTTCTGAAGGTTCTGCTTCCAATGGAGAAGTATTGTCTGTTCGTGGGAGGACAAAAAATAAATCCAACAATGGCAATAGAGGCAAAAGTTCTAATGGTTACAAATACCGTTCAAAGTCTGGTGGCAAGGGAGATAAATTTTGTAAGTATTGCAACAAGGATAATCATTTTATAATCGAGTTCTATAAATTGAAGAATAAGGAGAAGAGAACTAGCACATTCAGAGAGAAAGGTAAATCCAATGATGAAGGTAATGCTTCTGTTGCTGCTTCTAAGGCAGATAATTCTACTGGTGATTTGCTTGTTGCTTTTGCTGGATGTGCAAATAGTGTTGATGAATGGATTCTTGATTCTGTTGCTTCATTTCATATATGCATTAATAGAGATTGGTTTGTCACATATGATTCTCTCCAAGGTGGAGGTTCTGTTAGATTGGGTGATGACAGTGTAACACCCTAAAATTTGTTTTTCTTCGAATAGAATTAAATTCATTTAATTAAGTATTTTTATGTACATTTAAACCTAGGGAAAATAATATTTTTTATTGAAATTAAAATTCATCATAAGTCTACAAACATGTTTATGCATACATGCTGGTGCATTTGTATTCTTGTTTTGAGTACTTTTGTAAATCCCAAAACTGATTCAAATTTGAAATTAAAAATGGCTTTGAAACAAAAGAAAGAGAAAAGAAAAAGAAAAACCTCTCTCTCTGTTTTCGGCCTGTGGCCTGCTCTCCCTCGCAGCCCAATCCATCTCTCCTTCTGGATCGAGTAGCGAAGCAGCCCAGCCAGCCTCCTCTCTTCACTCCTCACGCGGCCCAACGGAGGAAGCCCACGTGGGCACCCCTCTCTCCTGGCACAGGCCGAAGCCACCGCAGGGCAGCGCCCATCGGTGCCCGTCCCTCACTTCCCTTCCCTCTCTCACGACATGGGTCCAGCCATCAACAGCACCCCCTTCTCCTACCTCGCGTCGTGACCGAGCCGGTCACTGCCGTTGCCTCTCGATCCCGGCTTGTGCAGGATTCTCCGTGTAGGAGATCTCCACCGCTCCTATAAAGCCCGAGGCTCTATCCGTGCCCCTGATTCGCATCTACACGCCGCTGCCTTTGCCCTAGCTCCATGCCACACGCATGCTCGTTTCGGATCTCGCCATCGAAGCAGAGCTCGCCCGCCGCCGTTGAAGCCCTTGCTCGCTGCCTTTCCGTCGTCTTGAGCCCACTGCCGCGTTTTGCACCGAGGTTTCGAAGCTCCCGAGCCCTTGTCTCCTCTTTTCCTCGCTCTCGTGTGGTCCCTAATCACCGCCGAACTATCACAGGGAGCCACCGTCTGCCCCGCCGTGCCCTGCGCCGTCACCGAGCTACCTCCGTCTATGAAAGGAGTCTAGCTGAGTTCGTTGTCGCACGCTGGACCTCCCCGTGCCTTGCCTGTGGAGAACTGAGGCTTATACATCGTTCCTGACTCCGGTGAGGTTTCTGCCGCCATCCATGGTAGCCACCGCTCCGGTGTAACTGTTCTGGCCGGCCAAACATTCCAACCCGCCTTGACCGTCCATCGACCGATCTACGACTGAGATTATAACTTACCTTTTTGGTCCATGGTGAACCCGTGAACCCTGTCCACCACCTGAGTCCACCACCGGTTCACCAGCATGGACCCATCGCGCCTCGCCACGTGTCCACCACGTAGGCCGAAGACCAGGTCAACCGATCAGCGCATCGTGTTTTGCAAAAGAGTCTCTCATCCTTGCCGAAATAAACCCACAATCTACTCCCTTTCAAAAGTATTTCAAATTAAGTCCTTTTTCATCTATTTTAAACCTTGTATTTTATAAAAATAGAACCCGCCGTCCATAGGGGTAGTTTTATAGGTTAGACCTCATGTTTATAATCAAAATTACGTATAGGTCCATTTTAAAAACTACAAAACTGCCACTGACTCTTATTTTAATCGTAGAATCTCCGTTTTAACTCTGATTTGAGTGATTCTCGCGTCTGCGTGTTCGTAGCATCGCGCAGAACAGTTTTAAAACCTTTTTAACTTCTTTTTATACTGTTTGGTGTATTGTTCTAATTATTTTATATGTGCTTGCTATGCATGTATGTATGGATGCCTGTGTGGTGCTGCTTGATCTCGATTAGACAGTGAGTTTTACGTGGGAGATTTGAACTAACTCTTTGAAGATCAAGACCAGCAGCGATACATTTAATTAAGGCAAGTATAATATGAGGCTCCTTGTTACCTATTCACTTTAATGCAGTCTCAATTCATATGCATATGTTAATGAACTGCCTGGAGTCTATTTACCTTGATGTTGATTATTCTGTCCTTGTTTTACCTATGGGTTTTGCATGTGGGTAGTATGCTTAGCTTGCTTCAACTAACATTGAGTAAAGAATACAATTAAAGATATATGCAACATGGTATTAAAGATGCTTTTTAGTAACATGGGACCAAGGGGGCTAGAGCGTTGGGCCTTTTCTTATGGTGCTCTAGTTTCTCTCCATAAGGACTCATCTTTAAGTGGCAACCCAGGACTTACAGTACAATCATGAGGACCATATGGCTCTGGTCTTAGTCCAATACCTTGCTCTTTATAGTTTGTAGCAGTTTACCAGAAGGGCAAGAGGGGCATACCAGGCTGGGTATGGGCCTCGTCCCCAAGGTGTGTACTATGCTGCGAGTATTAGTGCCATTATTGGAGATGACTCCATAACACTTGGGAGATGGAATCCTTAGCGGCTGCTCCTTATCAGAATGACTGGGGAAAAGCTTCATAGTGTACCCTGCCTACTCACCTTAGAAGTGTTTTGGGAGTAATTAACCCTGGCATATGGGCAACACGACTCATGGAGAAAGTGTACAACCTCTGCAGAGTGTAAAACCGGTATATCAGTTGTGCTCACGAACACGAGCGGCCTGGATCCTTACTGAATAGTTGGTTACTTGGATGGTTTGGGTTATGATTAAAATTGCTGATATCTCTAATAATTCATATTCGGGAGCCTAAGCATAACTTAGCAACTTATGATTAATAATAAAATATGACCAACTAAAAGTGCTCACTGCAATTCAGCTATGTCAAGCTTTTTGAGCCTGCATGCCCTCATATTATGCCTGCTAAGCGGTAGTAGCTTACGCTTGTTTTATGTCAATACTTTGGCAAAATCCCGGATGGGTACCAGATGGAGGTTCTTCAGTGGAGTTTTCTAAGAGGTGTTAGGCTTGTGATCAACTAGTTGACGATTCCTGTGGTGTTGGAGGCTTCGCCAGAAGAATAGAGTTATACTACATAATGTAAAGTAAGACTATGTCTTTTGTAATAAATACTTATACGCTATGTAATAAAGGCATTGTCTTTTATATTGCCCCTTCATTTGTAACTATATATGTGAATTGAATTCATGGGTACACATATAGGATGTACCTAGTTTTGTTCTTAAAACTAGGTGCTACAGACAGTTCACGTGATATTGTTGGCATTGGATCCGATCAAATTAAGATGCATGATGGCATTGTCAGAACTTTGACGGACGTGAGGCATATTCCAAGCAGGAGCAAGAATCTTATTTCTCTGAGTACTCTTGATGGTAAAGGGTACAAGTACTCCGGTGGAGATGGAGTTTTAAAGGCGTCAAAAGGTTCTCTTGTTGTTATGAAAGGTGAATTGAAATCTCCAAATTTGTACCTGTTGTCGGTGTTTCGAGTAAACACCAACGAGTAAATTTGTGTTATTGCTCGTCCTAATTCCCGGATGGTGTGTTAAAAAGACACAAGGTTTTAT